>JANSTT010024257.1:0-93036 GCA_026745375.1 Platyura marginata | reverse complement strand
GGATAATTAAGCTTGCAGAATACCCAGTTTGAAGTTGCACATTTTGATGATTTTCTCAATATTTTGTTAGAAAATCGAAAATAATTTATAAGGCAAGAAAGATTGGAAATAAAATTTTACTTGAAGTAAGATTATCTTAGTTATAAAATTAAAACAATTAATGAAGTTAGATGGATTAAAGTAAGAATTTCAACGGTACTTTGTATAGGCAAAAAAAAAACCCACGCTACGTTACTGATTACAACGGTAAACAACTTACGTTTTTTTTACTCTCCTATAAAATTTGGCTTTTAATCGATAGCCCATAGCCGTGCTTAATATTTTGGTGATTATATAGATATGTATAAGTATATTAACAAACATACGTTTTGTAGTCTCTGCACGACAAACTAATATTGCCTAACCTTACATAGATGAAACTAATAACCTAATGTATGTAGGTATGTATGTATTATTAATAATATTAATAAATATCAATAGGAAGTTCTGATGATATTGATTTCATTTCATTTAATAATCAAAGCATGATGCTGATATAGTTAAAGGAAAGAGCTTATAAATTTATTTTTTTAAAAAAAAAAAAAAAAAACTCGTTATATTATTTGTATAGAATTTTAATTATTTTAATTTTAATTTTTTCTATTTACATAACATACGTATATTACTTTTCCATTGATTTAATAATATAATTATACAAAAAGGTATTTCTATAACTGAATGTAATAAAATTGTATTTTTTTTTTTTTGTTTTTTTTTTGTATCACGGTAAATTTGTCCGAAAAATGTATGGCTACAAAATTGGTAAGTAATTAAATTTGTTTGAATTGAAAAAATGTAAATTTGACAAAAAACTGATATGTTGTTGACATATTTCTTTTTGAAATTGAAAATTATTAAATATTTGTAAACGTGTACATATTTTGAATAAATGGATATTAAAAACAAATAATGTATATTTATAAAGAGCTTTCTAAATATTGGTGTATGTATTGTATATTAGGTATGGTTATTATTATACGTTTTTTTTTTTTTTATTTGATTGTTAGTTTAATTTTATGGCAGAGTTCTATTTTTTCAATCAAAACTAATTGTATACGAAATCGATCAATAGTATTGAAAATAATTAATTAATTTATTAGATACAGATATAAGTATAGCAATGCGTTGTTCTATACGACACAAAAAATTGTATATAATAATTTTTCTTTTTTCAACAATAGGTACATCATTGCATAAATAATAAATACTTAAATACTTAATAATACAAAGATTTTGGTTTTTAATTTACATAACCGTTTAAGTCCTATATCCAGGATTTGGTAGTTGTTGGAAAATCAATTAAAAATTATTAAACTTATTTTTATTAAAATTATTTAAATATTGACTTCATGAAAATGACAAATTGCGATAGATTATTTTTCTCATTCCCTACTTAAATATCTACTAAAGATGGAAAATAAAACTAAATATAAAAATATTTTGAATTAAAAAAAAAACCCAAATAATTTATTTAATTATTCAACCCTGGATTAGGTACTCAAAAAAAAAAAAAAATATTTTTCACTAAACATATTTTTATTTTTTTTTAGAAGTAAAATATCACATATTCGTTTTAGTATTTATAGTAATTTAGCTCGCCCGTTTGTTTTTTTTTTTTAATTTTTGTAATGTATAAAATTTACTTTTTTTTAAAAATGTCTTTTGAACAACATTTTTTAAACATTATGTAAATATTTGAAAATTTATCTAAACAATATTATTACAGATAATATGATTTTGATTTTTATTTTATTTATTCTCCACGAAAAACAATTTCTTTATATAAAATTTAAAAAAAAAGATTTAAATCCGCTGCCAAGAATTAAAATTAATTTTGTTTTGTTTTAATCGGCTTATTATATAATATATTTTTTTATACATGTATTATATACTCCTGTCGTTCCTGCTCCTTTTTCTCTTGATATCTGCATAAAATAAAGTAAATAAAGGGAGTTATAAAGCTCCAGTATAATTGTGTATGTATATATAGTTATATACATATAATATAGGTAGGTATACATAATATTAAAACAAAAGGTTTTATATTCATCAAATGTAACCTGGTATATACGTACAAGATAATCGGCTTACCTTGCTAGCAGTGAGGTTAATTCTTCCTTTTCAATTTTCTTTGCATCATTATTTTCCATTACTTGTTGAACTTCTAAGTCTAGAGCCCTTTCCCTATCGCATTCAGCTTCACTAAATTCCCTTGAGTCGGTAAACCCACTAGGTGGACGAAATCGTAATCCATTTTCAAGATTAACCTCACTGTCAGAACTGAAAGTTTAAAAGAAAATTACTTAGCCCAAAAAGAAAAAAAAAAAAAAAACTGTTTTATGGAACAGAAAAGTTTTCCGTTATTTGTGCGGGTATAAGAATTGAAAGTTTGATTTTATTATTGTGTAAGTAAATCAACAGGGAAAATTATTAATACTATGTATATGTATGAGGTATAGTAAGAAAATAAATAAAATAGTAATCGATTATTAGGTATGTGAAAAGTTAAAATAAAATGATTAATTATTTACTGTGGAGGTTCAACTGTTTTTGGGATTTAAATTTGTAATAAAATCGCTTAATTTTTAATCGACAGGTCTATACTATATACATACATAGCTTGTTGAATAAATATTTATTCTGAAACTTAAACATTAAACATGGGCTTTTTGTAATCGATCTAGATATAACCAGTTCCAAAATAAATTAATTTTGCATTAATCTGATTATTTATATCATCGGAACTGGCATTACCTGAACAGATAAACATGCTCCTGCTGAAATTTATGAAGGAATGATTTTTTTTCTATTAAATATGTAGTTAAATTGTTTTTTTTTTTAAACAAAATATTTAACCAGATATTAATTGAAATCTAATATTACACTACAATCATAAAATACAACCAAATCTACATAAATACATTTAACTGAATAAAAATACGCCTACATTTTTTAGGTCTTAGGTACCTGAACTACCTGTTGTTACTTCCAGCACGAAGTATATCCATCGATTGACTTTCTCTTGGTGGTTTCATTGGTCTTCCTCTAGACCGTATATCGGATGGGACATGCCTTGGTGTATTTGTTCGCCTTTCCACTGGCGAATTGTCATTATTTGATTCTGTACTTGAGTCAGGACGAAAAATATCTTCAAGTATTATAATTTTTTTTTTGTGGTAAGAGTAATGTAAGTTTTCTTTCTTCCTAGAGTATCAATTACTTACCCCTTGATGATTTTGTTGGTATTCTATAGGTTGGTGTGTTGGAAAATTCATTTGTCGGACTACCACTTGTGTCCGATTCAGATTCATGATTTGCACTTTCATTTCGAGATGGTACACCCCGATTACTCAATCTTACATCGTTGCTATTTCTATTTACTTTACTACGATGTGATTGTAGTTGTGATGTTCCAGCAGCTATTGTCATCGACTTACTAAGCGTTGATTCGTCTACATGTATATTGCAGAAATATTGGTTTTCTATGAAAACAATGAATAGTTCTTACCATCTGTACTGAAAAATCTCTGTTTATGCCAACTGGATTTTCCTTTGACATGTCCAAAGCCTGAACTGGGAAGAACCGGATATGCCGTAGCATTAAGATTATCCCCTTCAGGATGACCAAATGTCTTAAATTGAACGGTATAGTCTAACGTCGAAGTGGTTACTCCACGTGTAGGAGTTTTGACTTGACCAGAAGTGGTTCTACCACCCGTTACACTAAATGTGGCATATGGTGATATTTCGTACATTTCTATAGTAATTTATTCCAGTACAGTACAGTAAAAAAAAAAAATTTGTTGTTGATTTTTCAAAATTACCCGATTCGTTACATTTATCAACCGTTTTTACCGGAGATGCACTGTACACTTGATTTCTACGATTTTCATTATCCTCTTTGATGTCACATGGAATTGTTCTAGATTCATAACCCTCAGAAATTGGACCACACAGTACACCTCTATGTTTTAATATCAAACATCTACGAATGTATATAAATAAATATACGAAAAATTAAATATTTTTAAAACTAACATCAATAGAGATGCGGTTAAAATGATAACACCAACAATAAGCGGTGGCACCCAATCTGATTGTTCGGACAAAGCTATAATATCATGTGCAGAATCAATTTCAGGAAAAAATTCCGGCATCGGTATTCGTGTTCCATCAATATTGGTTGTAGCAAAATTATATTGAACACTTGTTTTGCCAGCATCATTTGTTGCGGACATTTTCACTTGATACCATGTTGATGGTAAAAAATCACAAAAGCATAAATTGTCACGACTTTCTTCCGAATTTGATATATCTGATGATACGACAGTCCATCGAATTTCTCCTAAAAATTTGGTGATTAAGAAGAAAATAAATAAATTTATTGATTTGCGGAATTTATTTTTTCATCAAACATCAAAATGAAAAGTTTTGGTACGAGTATATAAATCTTAAATTGATTTCATTTTTAATATCTAATAAGAAAGAATCATCTTTGATCACAATCAATATAAATACAGAATATTACTTTATCGATTTAACCTGAACCACCCCATTTCAATTTTTTGCGTTTTATGCTTGTTTTTTTTATTCTTCTTGAAAGTAATTTGGTTCTTAAAAAAGATATCATTTTTTACTCAGTTTCTTTCTTTGCCAAAACTAATTGAAATATCAAATAAATATTCTGTCTAAACCTAACATAAAGAAAATTAAAATCTGACTTTATCCATTTAAATGTAATCGCATAAGTGAATTGAAGTTATGATGGTCTTTTACATTTTATAGGATGAATTCAAAAGGGACTGAGGTAGAAAAGCTTTTTATGTTTTATGTACCTACGTAGATTGAATAGAAAGAAAATTGTGTATATATATACATATTATACATACATAAGTAGATAGTAGGTAGGTATAAACGATTGATGTTTTCATACATATATATTCGAAAAAAAAACAATTTATTTTTCTGTCAAAAGTAAGTTTACCTGTAGAATAGAAATGTAAACGATATTTATAATTTTTTGAGTTCTTTTATGTGTTTACGTATATAAATTTAAATCTACACTCATCCCTCGATTTGCACGGCACTTGAATTAATACGGGTTTCAAATAATTTAAAAAAATATATATTTAGTGTTTTATATTTTATTTCGATTAAGATTAAACATTTTTTTTTCATGTATTTACGGACACCCCCGTTTCACAAAATCGGTTACTTTTCATTGGATGCACTCAATTTGAAATGAACGCTCGACTCTCGGCCCTCACTTACATGTGCTTTTGATTTTTGGAAGAAAACAAAACTCCGTAGATCGGCGTTGTGTCCTGTCCCTGGTCATACTTCTGATTTACCCACTGCGCTCACTTCCCGTATTTGATTTTAATGTTTTATTATATTTTTAAAAGTGCACACTTCACTTAAATCACAATCATTTCAGTCTATCGTGACCATCTGCCTCAATGGTCGGATCAGGAACTCCTCGCCTTGCTCCTCGTTGATTATGCTTTTGGTTTTTTCCTCTGCACAACTCTTGATTGTTTTCGCAGAAGTAGGGATTTTTTTAAAAAAAAGATGGGATTTTAAAAAGAGAAAATTTATTAGAATAAGGTAAAAACTTGTGATTATTCTCTTAGCTATCTTTTCGGCAATACCTTTGACAATTATTCTGGCTTTTGGCTATCTACTTTTTTATAATTTTGGCTTTGATTTTATGTATTTCGGACTTGTTCATATGAATATGAATTATTATTCTTCTTGAGATTATGCTCGAAATCTATTTGCTCTATTGGGACATACATATATTTATAGTAGTTAGGGGCCTATAAACATCAATGTACGTACATATAGAAATACCAAGAAAAGGGTAAATACTCAGTTCAGTTCTGTTCAGTATGTTATAGTAAAATACCAGCAATACTTTGGTTTTAGCCGACATTGACTTTGATTTGTGTTAATGTTGATATGTTGTTGAATTGCATTCTTGTTTATGCTTTATTGCATGTTTTATTACACGTCACGAAAAAAGAAAAAAAAATTGTTAATATACATACATAATCAACTCAGAAACCAAGAACCTACATTCTTGATTGACTTTTTTTATATTGTCAATAAAAGTTGGTTGTTAATATAAACAAAAAAAAAATGTAGAACATAAATCTATCATATTTTATATTCAATCATAAAAAGTAATAAAAAATAAAATGATTAATGATTTTGGATTAGTTTATTCGCATAGGGCATAGGTATAAATATAAACAAAATCAAATCGACTGTGAAAATTGAAAAAAGTATGTCACCCTTATTTAAGGGTGATGAAATTATAAATATGAATTGATTACAGCGCCATAACGGTAGGCTGTGAAACTTTTTGATCAATTTATAAAATCTAGTCCGAATATATTACGAGTAAAGGAATGGTTTTTGTCATAATTAGGTAGGTACACACAATACGGACGGAGGGACATGCAAATTTCGACTTAAAATTTCACTAGAAAGACGATGTAGTTAATTTTCTTTTCTGTAATACCTTTTTAAGCTGGAAAACCGTCTAAATAGATAGATTTTCTGCAAACATTTATAGGTTTATAGGTTTGTTTATAGGATAGTTCGAAAATAGGTTCTTTTTGATTAGGTGTATTCTGTCAACGAGGACAACAATTAAGAAAGTTAAAACATAGTTTTTATAATATTTCCAACAAAATTGAGAGGAGTATTGTGAATGAAAAAACTTAAAAATACCTATACATATTCAGAGACATTCCTTAAATCAAACATCCTAACGTTGTCTCAATGATTTCCTATTTTTATATACATATATAACTACATATACATAGAAATATTCATGTATGAATATATTTTACATTTTTGTGGTAAGCTGGTAAGGAATGTCATTTCCATTTAAATATCCTTTTCACCCCTTTTCCTTTACGTGATAACTTCATCGAATTAGCTTAACACTCTGACAATGAAGTACGTAACGCATTTCTATGTACAAAATATCCCATCTCTGAAAATCTCCCGTGAAACTTGGAATTGAAGACATCTAAAACAAATTACTCAAATTGATTGGTTGAGAAAGGGGTGTTAAATGTAAATACATATTATGCAGGATTAATCAAATAAATTCGAGGTAATTGCCTTTGTATATTATGAACCGAGTTGATTGTATGGATTGAGATGGGTGGAAATAATATTTGTGTTTTACGAAACTTTGTTTAAAGGTGTTTGAGTTTTATAGCGATAATTACTTATTATTACAAAAAAAAGTTTTTAAGTAAATAATTAAAAAAATTACAATTCTTGTTATAAATACTCGAATAATGAATAAAGAATCTTAGAACTTGATATTATCAACTTACCTATAGGACGATGTTCAATCGAAAAATGGGAAATTGGGCATCCACCATTATTCCACGCCGATAAATTAAGATTAATGCAAGTAGAATTTGTTTGTATTAGCAATTGTTCCTCAGGTTCAATGGGTTCTATTTACAAAAAAAAAAAAAAAAACAAATAAAATAATATTTCAAAAATTCATAATTACTTTTTCCCTTAGTCCATACACTAATTTCTTCACTGGGTCGTCCGTCACCAACATGATTTGTTGCCGATATTTTTATTATGTACTGTGTACCACACTTTAAATTGCTAATTGTATATGCGCTAACATCAGGTGTTAAATCAATTGGTGACCAACTACTACCGATAACTTTATATGATAGCACATATTTTTGAATTGGTGCTCCACCATCATCCGAATTGTCCCAACTAATTCTGATACTATCGGACGATGCAAAGTGAACGCTCATTTGTGGAGCATCTGGAGATTTCATTGCTATAACTGTATAAATAACATGATCTTCGCCAAATAAATTTTTAGCCGAACAAGTATAGTTTCCCGAAAGACTGGATTCAATGTTATGAATTTTAAGATTTCCATCTGGTGAAACTTCATAGAATTGACTGAACGTAACCGGACGATCTCTTGTAAACCATCTGGCACGTGGTGTTGGATTACCAACAGCCAGACATTCCAGCGTTAGACTTGTACCAATTGGTTTATTTATTGTTTGTGAAAATGAAGCAATTCTAGCTGGTGCTGTAAAATTTTACTACATGTCAACAATATTTTTGGACAAAATTGACGTGAAGCTACCCCTTGTATTCGTTGATTGTGAAACAACAGCCGTTGGTTCTCCTTCGCCGATTGACGTTGATGCCGATACCCAAAATTCGTACAATTGATTTTCAGTAAGACCCCTAGCTTCAAATGTAACCGGATTCCCATCTTCATCTACTCTCACAATGTGGCCTAATAAAAAACTATGTACTAGCATTAAATCCAGACAATATAACGAGAACTACTAACTCTTGACTTGACCCTTTCTACCGGCTTCGCGACAATAAACCGTATAATGTTGAATGTGTCCATTTCTATGCTTTGGCGCCATCCACGAAACTAATATTGAATCAGCTGTTAAAGCTGCCGCTTTAATGTTAGCTGGTGATTCTGGAACTGTGGGTTCATAGTGCTTGGTAGAGATATATGGACATATTTAAAAATATAATTGAACACTAACCATCGTCTTCGGTACAACAAAATACAGCATAACTAGCTACACCATCTCCAGCGGAAGTGTATGCGAGGACTCGGACCGAATAGTTTGTCGCTTTGTACAATGCATGTAAATATGTTTCTAAATTTGACGTACGTTTAACTTCATTATTCGATGCGATATCGACTAAATAACGTAAAAAGATTTAATTTGAAAAACTTTATTATCCTACTATTAAATAGTATACTTTCGTGTACCAAAGGTCTATATAGTATCTTATAGCCTTGAATTATACCACCATGAAATGGTAACGGTGGTTCGATCCATGCTATTTTAATGCTTTGCGATGATAACGCTGTACATTCTACATTCTGCGGCGGCGCCTCCGGTACACCTTCTAGCGTTGTACCATATACCGGAGAACTCCATGGCCCGGGCCCATAGCCATTTACGGCCCTTACAAAAACCGCGTATCTACGATAAGTTCGTAAATGTGTCACTGTAGTTTTTGTTGTTGCAAAACCATCAACTTTAACAATTTTCTTGACTGTCTCATTCGAACTAATGTAATTGATATTCTGTTTCTCTTCCGTACAATTTACAGTGTATCCTATTAAATCACCATTCCACGATTCTTTTGGAGGAAGCTATTTTTTTGTTCAGATTGATATTCTTAGTGATGATAGGCTAACATTAAATGTAATTATTTTCATACTTGCCATGTGACTATAAGTTCACCAATGCCACCCGGTTGAACTTGAATGTTTTGGGGTGCTTCAATTGGAGCTTCTTCACGAGTTTTAATAACAATACCATCGGTAAATGAACTACGTTCGATTTCATTGACAGCCAACATTCTTATTGTATATGTTGTCGATGGATGTAGGCCAGCTAAGGTGGCTTGTTCGAGCATATTTCCATCTAAGCTGTGGATTGTATAATCATTAATATTATTATACCTAATATTAATCAAATGATCCAGGTTGAAATCTCTTATTATGAAAATATTTACAAATTTTTTCGGGCATATAAATTCTATTAAGCACAAAATAAAATTCAAAGTAAGAGATAATTAAATTAAACTATGTTGGCTTTGAATTGTGTGAGTTACACAGAAAAAATGTCCAGGTACTTATATCAATTAAAAAAATCATTGCAAAATTTTTCGCGATAAAAAAATCATTGCAAAATTTTTCGCGATAAAAAAATTATTGCAAAATTTTTCGCGTCACTAACACTCAAAAAATCACTCAATCACTCAATCATTTTTTTTAAAAAAAACCCAAAAAAATATTTATTCTCTTAATGAACAACATTTAAGTAATTATTAATTAATTTATTTCATTTAATTAATTTGAATTTATTTTTGGCTGTCTGACCGACCGCCAGTAATTAATTTCACTTAGATTTTGTTTAATCTTTATTGACTTAATTGCTTATTTGTCTTTTAAACAAAATTAAAAAAGAAATAAATAAAATTAGCTACTAAATGACTAACTGAACAGTTTCCAAGTACTTTTAATACTTGAATTAATTGTTGTAACCCCTCAATATTAAAAATAAGTTAAACTTACTTCCTTGAACCGCTAATCGTTGGCAAAGTTATGTTAATCGTTTGAGGCGAATTCCATTCATTCTCCGTATTCAGAATTTGATAAGGTTTCATTGGTTGATACTGGACAATATAACTTAAAACCGGTGAATTTCCATCAAACGGACGTCTCCAGGATAGTTTAACCGCTCGACTATTGACTTCGATTACTTCCAGATTCGATGGTGTGTCTGGTGGTTCTACACCAATAAAATTAAAACAAAATTATTTACACGAATTGTACAGTAAATTTTCATTAATTATTTTATTTTGATTCGTATATTTTACATTTCTTGCAATTTACTAAATTACCTTGTACAGCTAGATAAATTATGTGTTCGCTTTTACCAAATGGATTTTCTGCCAAACATTTGTATATACCCGAATCTTGTCGGTCTGAGCGGCTAATCGATAGTTGAGAATTAACTCCGTCATTAGTTTTCATTTCCGCTATATTCAGGCTAGGGAAAATTTTGGAAATGCAATTGGAATTTTTTTTGTATTGTGAGTACAAAACAATAATAATAAATATGAATTTACGCTAAAATGTAATTAATGTTATCGTACCGATAGTTATTTAGGTCAATGCGGGCATTATTATGGGCCCAAATGATATTTATTGGTTCATCGCCTTTTCCCAAGCAACTAAGTGTTACGGGATCATTGCGCCTGGATGATATATTTTTAAATGGATTGTCAAAACGAGCCGGCTCTAATATAGAAATATACAAGAAGAAAAGGGTAAAGTTTTATTTTTTTTTTTAACTTATAAACCAGAATTTCCAATAAAGAAAATATTTTCACCATTAACATTGATGTGTATAATCTTTTTCAATCCAGATCCAATACCGTTCGCTGCTTGACACATATAGTAACCCTCGTCAGATTCTGTCGCAAAGTCAATGACTAAGGAGTTATTCTTTAGCTGTATAGATTTAAATTCCTTTGAGGTTTTTCCTACAAAAAAGAAAAACATATTCAAGCGAAAAGTTATGTAAATAAATATCTTTATGCGACATAAATTTCATGAAAATAACAACCTTGTCCCTTGTACCAAGTAATTGAAGGCGCCGGATAACCATCTGCAAGACATTTGATTACAATAGCGTTGCCAAGCATTAGGGCTGTATCTTTTGGTTCGGATGTCCATCTTGGGGGAACTTTTATTTGAAGAAAATTCTTGTTATTACACAAATCAATTGATTGTAAATATACAAATATGTATTATTATGTATATTTTTCATATAGCCTTTTTATATTAGGGTAAACTAAGCAATAAAAAGCATCCATCACCTCTTTTGTTTGTTGAAATTTATTTATGTACCTACGGCTACGATTATATTGTACATACGTCTATATTTTGCTATTAAATTACCTTTTCTATGGGTTGAAGGAACAGAACTTTAAGTTAAGTTTTATTTTATTATTAAGTTTTAGTTCCTTCCATTTCATCAACTTTAATATGTCATCGTAAAAGATCAAAGGACAAAGAGAAATAATCTACTTACATATGTATATGTATGTACGTACGTCTACGTATCTATATAAATAAAAGTTTGAGCTAAGCAAATGAAAATTCTTTTATGTTAATTAAATTTAAGCGTGATTGTTTTTAAAAGCGCTTTGCTTAACCTAACCTATTCGGTATAAGGGTTAGTTAGTGCGATATATCCCGCATTTGTAGAGTGAAAAAGTTTTAAAATGTCATTACTATAGTTACGGAAGTTATGTTTTCTTTTTTAGATGAATCCTAAGCTTTTAGAAAAAGCTTGCAATTATAGAATAGACCTTTGGTAATTTTTTATCATTTCAAAGTAAGTATAATTATAAAATCTAGACCCAGCATTATTCACTTATGCTATTAATTATTCAATTTATTTACTTACCTTTTACTAACAGTTCAGCAGTAAAGTTAACTTTTGCTGCCGAATTTGTTGCAAAACACGTATATTTGCCGCTGTGCCTTGCCGATATATCTTTAAAGACTAAAACAGTAAAAAATTCATCCTTTTTTTCTGTAACCTATTGGTAGAGAAAATTAATGAATTGGTGACCATTACTTATGGGTAGATTTTAAATGTTACTTGTAAACTTATTGGGATAGGGCCATTATCCTTTTTCCAACTAAAATATACAGGCATATCTCCCGACGAAACAGAGCAGGTAACCTGAGCTCTACCTCCTTCCTGCAGGTTTTTAGGGAAGGTAAATGATTCGATAACAGGTGGACCTATTTTTAAGTAAATTTATTGGAATAGTATTTATAGTGAAGTTACTATTTTTGTTTTTACTATTAACTGTCAACTGCATATCACGTCTAGCTTCTTCACCGGCTCTACTCCTTACAATGCAGGTGTAAATACCTGAGTCATTGATTGCATCGACTTGATTTATTTTGATATAACCTCCGGTAGCAACACTAGCAATTTCATACCTTGAGTCTAAAATATAAATTATAACTACCAAAGCTTATCTTATATTAAAAAAACAAAAAATACTTGAAACAATTTCCTGGTGTGATTTTTCCCATTTAATTGACTCTATTGGATATCCAGAAAAGGGACAATGAATGATTAATGAAATTCCAGCTACAGCTTTGATAGGACTTGAAGCTCTGACATAAGGTGATCCTTAAAATAATAAACAAATACAGATAACATTAAGTTCAAGAGTCAGTAATTGATTCTACAGCATCTACAAATAATGTGAACAATGCAAAAAAGACAAATACACCCATTTTCTGATATGTAGATCACGACTTTTTTGACGCATAATTTTTTTATTTTCATTCAATAAATTTAGATAAAAAAACGTAAGGATGGAACATTGGAAATTTTATCAAATTGGTGGACATATTTCACACTTCACATCCAAAGTCGCGATCTACCAGAGAATAAAGGAATAATTAGAAAAAAATGAAAACGTTAAATTTGTAACTGATTTGTTGTAAAATGTATGTGTAACTTAACTTATGTATGTAGATAATAGTATAATATGTATAATACATATATACATATGTTGAATGACAGTATTCAATGTAGAAAGTACCGTATTAGCTGGTTGATGTTTTATATGTAAATATTTTATTAGGATATCTAGTCCCAAGGGATAATATATTTTGTTTTAATGCGTACCAATCTATCTGTTGAATTTTCTTTTTATCTCTATAACCAATATAAACAAAGCATACCTAGGCTTTACACACATACGCATATTTGTACCAGGTAAAAAGTTCTATGGTGTGGTATATACATATGTATACATACGAATAACACATACTTAAGTAGGTACATATTTATAGAATTTTTTTTGTAAAATTCATTAAAGCTTTATACTTTTTTTATCCGATACTATGATGAATGTGAAATTTTTCCGTATATGTACTAAAATTAATTTTAATCTGCTAGATTGAACAAACAGACGTCTAAAATCGTCTAATTGGGCTTTTCTATATAAATTGGCAATTACGTAAGCTTAAAATAGCATAGAAAATTAGATAAAATCTAATTTTCGTTTTGCAAATATTGACATGTATAATATAACTGCAAATATTTTCTGTTTCTATCGATTTATAATTTAAATAAAATTATATTTAATTTGATAAATATATGTGATGGTATATACACATATGCATATGTAGGTATCTACTACATACAAACATATATACATAAGTAGAATAAACCAATGAATATATCATCAGGATCTATTTGTTCATCAGTTTTCAATTGTGATGAAATTACATTTGGTGATATGAATAGTTTTGGTAGTGTGCCAGACATTCAGTATCGATTTTTTGGTTTATTAAAATTGTGGCATGACAATTAAAAAAAGTTAAAAACCTATAGCTTTTCGCATTTTGTTGTTTTTTTGTAATTTAATAATGTAATGTAATACAAAGTGATTGCAATCTTCAATAATTTTATAAATAAAATTTAATCTATAGTAATGTAAAATCTGAAGTGAGCTACTGACAACTTGAACGAATGATTGCGTATATACCAACAAATATTATATTCTTAATTTTGTATTGTATCAACTATCAATGAATAAAAAATTATTTTTAAAACTTCTGTTCTGTTGCATAATTCTTTTTTTTTTTAATTGGAGAAATCTACCGATACAGATATTGTTGCATAAATGAAAATGGTTATTTTCTATTCCGTCTTACTTCTCGAAAAAAGTCAAAAATTATTGCAAAAATCTGAAGTGAGCTACTGACAAGTGATTGCGTATACAACAAGTATTATTTTCTTGATTTTGTATTGTATGAATGAACGAAAAATTATTTTAAGAATTTCTGTCCTGTCGCATAAATTGGGAAATAATTAATTGAAAATAATCTACCGGATACAGATGTTGGTGATTAAATGAAAATAATTTATTTATATTCCATCTATTCCTTACTTCTCAAAGTCAAAACAAATTAAATAGAGGAATTATAAATACATTTTACATTATCTAAAACTTCATAATTTCATTTTGGTATTATATATTATTTTACATAAATGCATTTTGAGCTGTTTCCTCTATACATACATATATTCTAATATATTTCATTGTTTGCACAATTTATAAATAAATTAAGATAGAAATGATTGACTTACCAAATACATTTAATCTTGCTGCATGTTCAACGTTCCCCATAGAATTTGTGGCTACACATTTATAAAGGCCACCATCGTCTGTTCGGACATGTGATATATTCAAATGACTTATTACATCCCCTGAAATATCCACATACTGTCCTATTGCATAACGATGGAGTGACGAGACATCCATTATGGGTTGTGAGTCCAATAGCCATGTAAACTAAATAATAATATATTTTGTTAGTATACCATAAGTACATATAATTAATATATGGACTAGTAATTTTATATATGTATGGACATCACATATATATATATAGTAGATATAAACTATACATAGATATCGTATCTATGTAGTAAATTTTAATTAATTAATTTATATATTTACTGACACACATTTAGATAAAAACTATAGAATTAAACGTATTTTGAGTACAATACAAACACAAATCAATAAAATCAAGTAGAATAGAATTTTTCCATTTAAATAAATTTTTTGTCAATAAAATAATTTAATACTTTTCAATAGAAGTTATTCGAAAATCATCACCAGTAGAGTTGACACCAAAATAGGGTCACGTTTTTAATATAAACATCAAATAAATAGTTTAAATACCAGAAATGGGATTGAACTCAACAAAAATCAAAATGAAATAATCCTACCTGAAATTCTTTTATTTATTCGGTTTTTTTTTGTTTTGTTTGTTTTTAAAGTATTGTTCTGACATTATTAAGAATGTGTGATCCCTTTTTTAATATTTTAGTAGTTCTATTTAGGTAGTATAGTCCGTATATATACGTATATACGTATAGAGGGATTAATCATATGAAAAAATTTCTATTAGACCAATGTCCGCAAATCAGGGCCGAATTAAGATGCTTAGATGCCCTAAGCACTAACTAATTTTGGTGCCCCTTACACTTGTAATTAAAAATATTAAAAAAATAATAAACCATAAAAAACTAACAGTAAGGAGGAAAATAATTTTTATTTCTGTATACTTCCATTTTATTTAGGAATCTTGATCACGAACGAACATAGATATTTCGATTTAAATTTCACGAGAAAGACGATAAATATTTTTTCTACAATGAATATTAAAGGGCGTTACAATCTCCCAACCAAAGTTAACATCACACGGATATAAAAAATAATTTTTTATGAATTTTTCTTATTAAATTCAAAGAAACCGTAAACAAATCAAATATCGTAGATATATTTGTACAATACAAAAAATATAATTTTTTATCCTGAATTTTTATTTTTTATCAATTTTTAATTTTTATCAATTGCATTTTCATTTATTTTTTCAGCATAAATTAGAAATGGTTCGTCAAACAGACATTCTGAACGTTTTGCTTCAAAAAATCTTTTCAATATGATTTCAATATAAAAGGTTTTTGATAGAATTGATTTTTTAACAATTCATGATATGCTAACAATCAAACAATTCACACTTCATAAATTGATAAATAACAAAACAAAATTTCTGTTGACAGCCTTTCATTCAAATATCAATCATTTTGTTATACATATATGTACAATTGTACAAGTAATCATTTCAATATTAAACATTTACCTGAGGTGGCGGTGAACCAGTTGCCGAACATTTCAACGATATATGTGGTCCGGGGCGAACATTTTGCTCAATAAATGTATAGATTAATTCTGGAACGATATCTGAAATTAAAGAAAACAAACAAAATAAATTTAATAAATACGGTATTTGATAAACGTCGACTGTCTACTCGTATCAATATATTAGCTTTTTATTTGTGCTTTTTCAATAGCTTTATTCAATAATAATATAATATGAAGTAGGTTAACAACATGAATATAATCTGGAAAATGGAAAAACCAACTAAATTGAATACAACCACACAAAAACCACTTTACGAAAAGTGTGGAAAAGAATATGAAAATGCTTTCATATTCCTGCCGAATTGCTGAATATAAAAAAAAAAGTATAAAAATATAACCGAAAACGTTTTCAATGCTTTTTTGATATATTCGCACAGTGAGAGGGTACTTTAGCATTTAAAAATTATGTCTACCCAGTGAAAACTACATAACAAATGGTGTCATACCATTTTCATTTTTACATTGTGAATTTTCCAAAAACGTTCTATACACTCCACCAGTTCCTCTACCCGTAGGTAACTGGTTGCTTGCTATATATAGAGAAAAAAAATGTGTTTGAATACGATATGGAGAGGAAAATGTTGGTTTTTAGATTTGGCGCAATGAATCATTTTTATGTTTTTATTTTAGTTTTTTTTAAATTTATTATTGTTGTTTTTTGTTGGTGGTGGTGGCATTCATCTGATTTGTATCTACAAATAAATAGATTTTTGAAACATTTAAAGTTATAAATTATTGCCAACGCTATGGGAATAGTAAATATCTACTAAATTTGAATTGTGCTTATAGAAACCCTAACAATGTAAGTTTTTTTTTTGTTCGTTATGAGTTATAGCAAAATATACATTATGGCAATCTCTGAGGATCAGTATGTGTGAAAACCCTTTTGTTAAGCAAGAAATTGTTTGATTTATTGCCTACACTATTTTCATTATGTATGTATGTATATCTAAACTTCAAATGTGTATATTTCAAAAAAGTTAGGTTTAGTTTCAGATTGAATAATGATAATAAAAAAATGTTATTTTATAAGTAGATGGTAGATAAAAGCCACAGAAATGGTAATTATTAGCTATATTTAGTGGTTAATTGAATTAAAAAGCTCTATTGAAAATGTTAATAAAAATTAATTGCATTTTACAAAACTATGTATGCTGACCAATAGGAGCTCTATCACCTGCTGATTACGCATCTGCTCTTGTTTACATCTAACTTAACGTTAACGTCGAATAACGATAAGATTTGTTCAGACAATGTCGCTGTATTCAGCCTATGTTCATTTGTGCAACTTTGTAATCAAATCAATGATTAACTCCATTTAATATTAAGGAAATTAGAAAAAACTGCAAATAATTATCTTACCCCGGATCTGACGTAAGTTAACCTATTGGGGTAAGATGGCTTTCTATAGGTATAGTTTTTGAGGAAACTTTGTTAATAGTTGAGATATTTTGACAAGTGATAGCTTTGTTTGGATTTTCGCTTTGATTTCCTTACTTTGTTGCAACCAATCATGCAAAAAATCATCATACCCCGTTCTCCTCTAATTATTATTTATATTCCAAAAATTGTCTTATAATAAATGTTTCCATCTTTTCATTTCTTTTTGAGAATTCTATAGATATACAGTTACTTAGTTTATAACAGTGTTAAAGTCGTAAAATTCCATTTTATATTATCTCAAGATTGTTTGATAGTATTTGCTATTAATTTTAATAAAAGATTTTCTGCCATTAGGTACTTCTTCTTCTATACTAATACGAATAATTACATCAAAAATTTATATTATTCAATCTTATATCCATTATTGAGTCAGCACTAAAGCTTAATTTAATATATTCATTGCTGATGAAACTACTCTAATATTCGTAAAATTACCATTTGCAAATAATAAATTTTATTCCCACAAGAATAGGTAATGCAATTAGATAGAGTACCTTCTTTAATTCACTTACCTCCTAGTTTTAGTTCGGCCATTGCTTGTGCGCTAGTTTTTTTATTGGTCACTGAACATTGGTATATCCCTTTGTCGGCTCGTCCTACTCTGGCGACAGACAAGGAAGTTGGTGTCAGCAATTTGATTCTGGAAGAAAAGAAGCAGCAAAAAAAAAAAAAAAGAAAAAAGTAGAATTCATTAGTCAAATAATAGCAACATAATATATATCGAGCATAAAATCCGGAGGCAAAAAGAAATTCCTGTTGAAAAGGAAGTTAGGCGTCGTCATTATTATTATTTCTTTTGCTTGACCCCGTTTTTTTTTTTTTTTCTTTTGCATTGAACATAAAATGTACAGTACAGTTGCTATATGTATAGCAAAACCATTTTATCATCAAAAAGTTTGATAAATTTATGGTTTTTATATAATACCATACATACATACATATGTACATACTTTATATAGCATTTCAACATATATTTTTTGTTTATTAAACTAACTTACTTATTGTCTTTTATTGTATTTTCATTCAGTATTAGAGTTCCATCATGAAACCACTCCACATTCTCTATAGATGTCCCAGTTATAGAACAATTGAATATCGCCGTGCCACCGGAATTTATTATTTGAACTTGTGGATGAATATGAACTGAGAGATATGAATTCACATGCAAACGAATTTCAATCCTTTGGTCACCGAATTGATTTGAAGCTTTACATACCTGCAACATTTCCACAATACATAAATCAATATATATATAAGGATGCTGACCCTTATATGTATATAATATTATGTTACCAGTATTTGTATCAATCTACAATAGGGTGGAGCATAAAAATACTTTATAAAATAATTTTTTTTTTAATTGTTTTAATAAGTTTTCAATTTACTTAAGTTATATAATCGATTCAACTAAAATAAGAGGTCAAACAATTCTAAGATTATCGATTTTCTTAAAATATTAATTTCAGGCCATTGTAATTTAGATACACTCTACATACAAATGTACATATATAAGGATATTATATACATAATCTATGTATACATTATACGTATATAACTTTAAATGCATACTAAATATCTATGTACTCGTATACTTAATACATACCCATTTGCCCGAATCCCTTTCATCAGCATTTTTTATGAGAAGCAATGTTTGAGATGGTACTATACGTTGTGATGAAGGAACTGGATATAATGCACTTGAGTCAGATTGTCGAAACCATCTATTTATCCACGTATATGTATGCGGTAATGTAATTAATCAAGTCTTAGTCAAAGTTTTAATGTTCATACATTGGATTAAATGCAAACTGTTCAAACTTACGTAAATACTGGTAATGGATTTCCTTGAATGTTGCATGGTAGATGAATATCATTGCCACGGTCTACAAACATATCAGTAACTGGTTTTTGATTGGTTCTTGGGGCTAAATTTGATGAAATCTCTATGAAATATTTAATTAATTGAGAATTTCTTGTACGTAATCTTATAATAATTATTTTAATAAACCTTTTATCGATAGATAAATTGATTCGCTAAGTTTTCGTTCACCATTAAGTGAATTTGTTGTCAAACAGGAAAACTTGGAACGACTATCTTCTTGTTTAACAGTTCTTATATGAAGATCACCATTTCCTGATGTAACAGCATACCGGCCAGCTGTAAAAAATTTATTTTTCTAAAATAATTTTCGACATTTTTTACGGTGATTAAAGAATTCAATAAACAAATCAGTAAAGAAGGAATAATTGGCTATGTCCGTATGAGTCTTTATCTAGTTTTATTATCTACGACTTTTTCCATGTCTTCTTTGTCTATGCAACAAATATATATTGAGCTAATTGAATACAAATGAATAAAATCCCTAGAAAAAAAAATAAAATTAATTAGCGCCATAACGATTGATCGTGGAACTTTTCGGTCTATGAATGAAATTTTAATTTTTTTAATCTCTTGCATTTTGATTTCGTTAAATTTGAATAAATTTCGAGTTAAAAACCCTAGAAATTACATAAAATGATGCTCGGTAAAATAGGGAACAGGCATATTTTGTATGAAAAAGTCGAAATTCAGTAATTTCTCCTAATTCTTAGGATTGATATCTGAGAAATCTATTAATACAAATATTAATTATTTTCAACGGCTAATATTTTCAGAAGAAATCGGTTGTATTAAAATTTTTCGTTTTTTTTTTTTTAAAAGCAACTAAATTTAACGTTCAACGACCGTACTATTTTAATTTAACGCCTACTGTCTTCTTTCTCTCGAAAAAAACACCTATTAGCTTTCAATTAAACACATTCCCTCGAAAAATAAAGAATTGTCGCTTTCTCGAATAGAGCTTTTTTTCGAGGGAAGACTGTACGTGTTTTTTTTTCGAGAGAAGACATCAAGTCAAAATTAATTTTTAGTTTATGAAAACGTTGAAAAAGGAACAAAATGACAGATAACATGTATAGAACTTTCTACTAATGGAACATCTTGGTTGAAAGTACACAATTTTTCAATTCCAATATGATAAAATATTTTATGAACCAACGAACTTATTTAATATCCATCCAATTCGCTATACTATGCCTATACTATACATAGATTTATTCATTCATTCATTCAAATATCAATATCCGTTTACCAGCAATTTCAAATACTATCTAATAAAAGTTTTAAATTCATTTTCAAAGTTTTGTAATTAATTTTAAGTTTAGGGATTTAGCCAAACGGATATCACAGTTTATCCATTTAACTTTTTGAATAGTAATAAGAGCAATTTTGTATAATTCTCTAAAAAGAACTTTTGCCAAGTATTTTCTTCTTTAAGTTGAAAAGCTGAAAAGTGTCTCAGAGTTTTTAACCAATTTTTTTTTTTTATTATTTTTATTTGAACTAAATAATTAAAAAAAATATAAAAATAGTTTTCGTACATGAATGGTGAATGCACCATAAGTAATTAAAATACTTGAAACTTACCAACATCAGCTAATTCTGGTAATAGAATTTCATCGCCACGATACCATGAACTAACTGTCACAAATTCTCGAACATATTCTGGTATAAAACATTTGAGAAAAGCTACATTTCCCATGAAAACGTCCTTTCCTTCTATTTGGATGTCATATGTTTTTCTGACAACTGAAATTGTATATATAAATCAAATTAATTTCCTCAGTTTTATGTACTTTTGTATAGATACAAGTATATAGATAGGCACATATAATATATGTACGGTATATAAGGCGAAGGTACTATAGCTAATTATAAAATTTCTCATCTTACCTGCATGAACATAAACTTCACGACTAAGTATTGTGCCAGCCGGATTTGAAGCTTTGCAACGATAAATTCCTTCATGGACATCTGCACGAAAGTATTGTCCCAAAAATGGTGGAAAGTACAAAGTTCCATTTCCGGGTGTCTGTCTGTTAATTTTTGTTTTTTTTTTTTTTTTGGAAAAATGTTAGAAAATGTTTCATTTTGAAAACAAAAATGTGTATAAATGTTGAATGTATGTAATGAAAACTTCGTGTTCTGTACACATGAATTTTATTTCTCTCTCCCGGCAGACAAATTTATTACATTCCTCATCGTAATTTTTGGAGCATCAGAAAAATCATGGCATATTAATGGCTTCGAGTAATGTAAGTCAAGAAAAAAATGTAATAAATTAAAGTAGTAAAGTATCGTGTCTTATACGTTTGACTTTTTGTTTAAGGATAACGGGTGGATAGTTCATCCCCTTAAATAATAAATTACTTTGAGGGTAGAGCTTTAATTTTTTTCGATACTGAATTAACATTATAATTGATTTGTATTAAATGATATCAAATATTTTTGTAGCCTTGTGTAATTACTTCAAACTTCAATTGTGAAGTATATAAATTATATTTGATGTGGGATAATATATTTTAAAATAATATATATTAGGGCAAAACGTGCAGTTTTTCTCATTTCGCAACTAATTACATTTTGTGCGTTTCCGCTAATACTTTTGTCAGTTGATATTTTAAAATTAAAAATCTTTTATTTTTCCGCCAATTTAGGTATATTTAGAAATTGTACGTACATTGTGTACAATTTTGATCTATGGGAAAAAATTCTGTTCGTAAATACGATAGATAATGGAAACATTTTTTGTACAAATTTTTGACATTCTAAAAAACACACTTTGCATAAGTATAAGGGGCAGTTGAAGCTGAAGATGAACAGAAATCAAAAAATGTTTTTTGTGATAAAAAAAAGACAAAAATTGTGTGCTCTCTTCGAATTTGATGGAATAAATATTTTAAAAATGAACCACTCTAATGTGGGGACAGGTGAAATACCGAGCATTAGTAAGGTTTCCAAGAGAAACACCTAAAGTGCGGCATTCCCAAACACACACAAAAAAGATGTGCTCATATCAATAAGATAAATGTATATTCAGTGGTAGCAAAACGGCACAATTGGTATCTACAAGATATAGGTCTCGCCACGAAAAGAAGAAGAAAATCATCTAAATTTAGCTTTTTAATGAAATTGATTTTTTGCTAACAATATCTATCTAACTTCCTCATGTTAAAGCGTTTAAAGTTATTAATTACAAAAAACATCTAAAAATATTACATACCTTAGACCAGGTACAGGACTAACTAGGGAACCATCCTTTGATACCCATGTAACAATTGGATGTGGGATTCCATGAGCTGAACAAGATATTTGTGAACCACTATCATTGCTAAATAATAATCGAGATATTGGTTCTTGTAAAAATATTGGAGCTTGTTGACCATCTTCAATAATTGATGCTAACGTTATTATGCTTATGTCTGAAATAGAATTATTTATGCTCCAATTGTATATGAAATATATATAGGAGGAATGAGTTCAATATATAGAACATCATTGATTGATTATTGGTAAGAAATATTTTTGATTTGTTTTTATATTATAAAGACTATATATCTATGTTACCTGTATACAACAACACGATTAAGGTTCTTGTAGCTAAATCCATTTCCCGGAATAACTACCTGTAACAAAAGAAAATATTTTTTATTATCATTAATTACTTTAGTTGTTTTTTTCGGACAGATACTTTCACATTGCTACAATGGTTGGTAAAAGATACGTTTTTATAGTTGCCAGAAATGGAGAAAAAATATAATCTTTTTATAGTATTGTTGTATACCTACCTAAATAATAAACATACATGACATACATTTACATAGGTAGATATAAATAAAAATAGTGTATGTTTATTTATACTTAACATACATACATATGTCTATAATTTTTAAAAAAAATCATTCATTTGTTTTTGACTGTTTTTATTCCTTGTAAATGCTATCAGTCTGAATTACAGGAAGACAACTTATAATTAAGAGTAAATCAAATTAGTCTGAATTATAGGAAACTCTGCTTAATAGGATTCTTATTTATAGGAATTTGACTGTATTTCATTTTTGTTGTTTTGTTTTTAAAATGAATTGTTTTTATTTATTTTTGTACACGTTAAATAAAAATTTTTAAATTTTATACATTAAATGTTTAAATTAAATAAAAGACTTCCTCTTATTAGAAATGACCTTCCCCCCAGACCAGTCTGAATTATGGGAATTTTACTGTAGTTAAACATTTTACTGTAGTTAAACATTACACAGTGAGCAGATCTGTAAAAGACACGATATCGCCGTATGAAAAAAATAGCAACAATAGCGATTTCCTGACTTTACCGGCATTCTAATTACGACTCACAGCACTATTAGATATAACAATAGCTAGTGATTTAATCGGATTGAGTAGTAGTTAGTTAGTTCGACTTGGCCTAATTAGAAACAGTCTCCAGATCTAGGTTAATACCAGAAATACTGTCATTAATATGGCACATTGAAAAACTAAGAACTGGTGGAAAGTCAACAACATTTATAATTACTAGACGTTTGCAAATAACAGATAGCGACTTTACCAAATAAGTCGTTGTTAAATAAATAAAGAAAGAGTAAACTTGGATTTAAGTATTTTTTCATCTTAAGTACTTATCACTTTTTCAATTTAAAAATGTCTCCTTATCAAATTGAAAGCAAATACTCATCAAAATAAATTCAACAACAAGTGAAATGCAGAAGAGTTCTATGATATATTGCCTAACTTCAAATTGTACAATAGGTACATATGTGCTGTACATAGATATGTATGTATGTGTATAATATATAGGTTGGTACATAAATATATTTGTAAAATCAACACATTCTATGTACTCTCTATAAGTGGATTGATTTTCATCTTTATTCTGCAATCTCGAGGAAATATTTTAGATTTCGAAATGTTAAAATTCAATGCTACTGTTTGACACATCTAAGACATCGTATTCATGGTTCAGCTAATTTTCAAAATTTCACAATCATAAATTCTTTATAGCAATTTATGTCTTACTCATTGTAAATTATTACCATAGAACACCGAAAATTTATATGCAGAGGGCGAACACCTAATACATCATTCCTATGAAATAAATACCATCATCAAACTGAAACCCTTAAATTTAAAAAAAAAAAAAAAAATTATACATATAGGTAGGTCGTATGCCTATTGATATTGAGGCTGCATGAAAGGAAAAATGCTGATTGATTGTTTATCCGTTGGGAGAAAAATAAAGTAAGACAAATGGGGTTACATATACTTGAAAATAAATTTGCAAAAATGTTCGGTAGTTAGCAATTTCCTCAATGTACGTATATGAAATTTGGTCGTTAGTATAAATTGTTTATGCGAGGATTGTTACAATTCAAATAAAGAATTCCATCTAAATTCCGCTTCCAGTTTTTAAATTCCATTGAAACAAAACCATTTCGTAGGAAAAAGAAATCGTACAGTATTAACGTCCCTTTTCCAACGTTAAATTATTTACAATACAATAAAATTGAAAAATAACTTTTTCTGACAAATGGATTTCAAGGAACTGTGATTCGATTTGCAGATTCTACTAGACCAACTTCAGTTTTTTTTTTCGATCCTTCCTCTATTTCAACGATTTGATAGATTCTGTATAACTCAAGCACAAGTTACAGTTATGTACATACATCCATAAAATATCTTTTAGGTATGTATCGAATAATTTTACATAATTCAATTTCCGCAATAGAAAATACAGTCTCAAAGGATTTACCGTATTTCATTTTGAAATTTGATTTCAAGTGCCTGTCTGTCGTTGGTTTGGTACACACCAAAAATTCAAAAGAAATGTTTTAATTAAATTCCATGTATACCGAATGGTGGTCTTTACTTCCGTTTCATCTACAGAAATACCTTTACATCTAAATATGTTCTTCTTATCTATCTATCTATCGGTTCTATAGGTATATTGCAATTTAAAACAGGTCACAGAAATAATATTGTCTGTCGCATGTAAATGAAAACTTCAATGAAAATATATATGTTCTCTATGAATGTTATAGAAGAAATGATTGTGGGTGGTGGTAGTATGTCTATGTAGTATATACATATAGGTACATATATATGATTCTGATTTTGTAAAATGTATATTTTATTTTCATTCCAATATTCTTTCAAAGTTCAAACATAATTCAATAACATTGTTCGCTTCAAGGAAATAAACGTTTGCATTGCATTCAATTGACAATTGACAGGAAGATCATATAATTTCCATCTACGAAACGAAAATATATATAATTATATATATATATATTATATACTATATATACCTGTCTACCAAACTGAATGAATAGTAGATATATATATATATATATATGTAGATAGGTGGAGCATAGCAACCATTGTATAAATGGGATCCAGTAAAACCTGTCAAAAAGGTAAAAATTGCCGGAAGTGAACCACGTTTATTTTATAATGGAATATAAATGTATCTGGTAAGTATACATATACAATGCATGACTATATATACATATAGAGAAATATACATATATACCTAAAGGTAGCAAAGTATAACGGTACATTTTATTAAAAAAGTTTAGCATATACCTACATATACGTATTAAAAGCAATTTGCCTCCCCCTATATATGTATAGAGTAGATAGATTATAGGGATGGTATCGTTCAAAAGTTTCTTATTACATCCCTCTTTCCCTTTTATCATCAAAATTTACGAATTGCCTTTCGATACGGAAATTTTATGTACGTGGATTTATTGTAATTGTTATTGTTTGAAAAACAAAGTAAAACGGTAGAGAGTAATGATTCTTGACATTTTGAATAAGAATAGTGTTTATATTTTTTTTTTTGAATAAAAAATAAAAACAAGAAATCGTGCTTAAAAGCTATAAGACACAGTTCTAAATTCGGCCCTATTAAACCTTCTTTGTTACAAATCATCAAAAATTCTATGAAATACTTAATATAGTCGTAGAGCTTTACTTTAACAATTAAATTATATGTATTTCCTGGAAAATCGTTCAGTTCTAGTTTGAGTTTTCAAATTGTTTGTAGAAAATTGGAAGAAATTATTAATAGAAATAAAATTACAAATTAAATCTAAAAATAAAATATTTTCTATATTACCATAAAATCGTAATCCTAATCCTAATCCATAAATGTGTAGATCTTTACTTCACTAAGAATTGCTATACAAATTGTTAACGGAATAAAAAAAAATAGTTTGAGAACCATTTCGTGACTTTAGAAATTAGTGTTTTTTACTACACTAAGACAATTACTAAAAATCTCGAAATTCCTCCACTCCTTACAGCACCATTCCGGTAAATTATGGATGTTTTTAGTTTGTAAATAAAATCTTCATTTTTTTATTCTCTATAAAGAGAAATTGGGTGCAGACAGTACCCTAATCTCCCTTATACCATGTCCAATTTTGCTTCGCAAACAATAGAGAGGAAAGGAAAGGAATACTTAATAAACTGTCAGCTTTCTAATTTCACCTGAAATCTTAATCACCGACGGATAGACATGTTTCGACTTAAAATTTCACGATGGTTTAAAAAAAAACAAAATTTTCTACTATAAATATTAAGGGGCCTTACAAACTTAATATTAAAGTTAATTAACATCAAACGGGTATAAAAAGTATTTATGTCATTACCAAAACAATTACTTATCTACAAACTATGTACAAAAAAGTGATATCAAATGAGTATACCTACCTATGTATGTTAATATTAAATTTCTTTAAAGAGCGCGGTAGGATATTTTTTTTTTCTTGACTTCTTCAAAAGACATAACATGACACAAGGCATCAAATTATGTTTAAAAGAAAATAAATTACTTTGATGCCCACATAAATTCCCAATACTATGTTTACATATAACTTCCTATAATCTTCTAAAAATATTAAAAAGAGAAAGTAAAAAAAAAAAAAAAACGAATAACAGTAGACGCTTTTTCCGGAAAAACACCTTAAAACATAAACATTCACAAGAGAAAAATAATTCCCTTAACTTGAAAAAAATATTGTACACGAGTCGAGTATGTTTCATCCCATTCTACTTTTCTTATACAATTACTCTAAAAGCATATGCGAGTTACTCTACCACATCCTTCTTCCAAATTTTCCATTTTTTTTTATCCCCGGCGCTTAAGCACTCTTATATTAAAAAAGATAAGTACTCTTGTACATAATATTTGATTGTAATTCAACAACACAATATTTCATATAATATATTATTTGAAGTTTGAAGTACTCGTTCCACTTCAGCCCGTTGGTTGTACTACACTGATGCTAACTAGGGAATATGTAGCCATATCGAAACCGTAGCATTTTATACATACTTTCATCCTTGTCGTATAGATGTCGAATCTTTTTTTAATAAAAAAGGTTTATAAATTGAAAAGGATTTCTCTCCCATAATAATACCAGCATTATTGGCCCAGTCACTTTAGAAAAAAAAAAAAAAAAAAAAAAAAAAAAAACAGAAAAAGATGGCGTTTATAATTGTATTATAAAAAAAATATAAATATTTATTTTATTTCCTTCGATTTTTCTTCGTGAAAATATAAAGCGAGCACGGTAGCATGTGTGGTTGCCTTGAGATCAGATAACAAATGTATTTTCATTTCCTTAGGAAAAACGGAGAATAAATATTTTAAATGTTTTTTGGGTAAAAAGAAAAATTTAAAAGCAAGAGAAATACAAGTGCGGAAGACGGCGAAAATAAATTGGGATGTGTTTACCCTAGACAGAAATATTTTATAAGACGGTCTGGTATTGTGCGGGTGAGCGTATATATATACTTAATCAATAAGTAAATTTTTAATTTTTTTTTTTGCCTGAATGTAGAAAACGTGTAGTAATTTAGATTCATCTTACCAAAAAATGCCCGATAAGATGAAGGTAAGACATATTTTCCGGTGTAGGTGACATCGGATATGTGTTAATTTATGATCTCGAATCTATAAAATGAGACAAACAGTACAGTGGAGAAATGTTGGTATTTATTATTATTTTTTTCTTTTGCAACTTTGCCACTGGCATCCCTTTTGGATGTTTTAATATTTAAAGCAACCAAGAAGAAAAAAAAAACCGAAAAAGTGATTAAGGATCATATACAAAGTATTCGTCCCTTAGTTATAATATAAAAGTCACCTAAAATGTCACAACTGCTTAAAATGGGTTTCACAGTTTGGTTGAACTTTTAAAAGTATGTATATTAAGCATAGCAACCTACATGCTGAAAATTTGAGAATAATAACATGTTTCATAAGGGACGAAAAGTAAATTTATAGAGAATTTTCAGAGGTAAAAAATCAAAAGAAAATGTTGTTCTATTAATTAATGTTAAAGATAAATTATTTATACTGTATTTATGTACTGCCTTCTGTTTTGTATAATTAATATCTACCAATGTTATTTAGGTACTTTTGTACTTACTAAGGCCTTAGATATTTACATACTTTTTTGAAACGACCCTCTCGGTTGCTACATACAATTATTGTCACATAAATTGTTAACTCATTTAATTAGTAGTCTATTTTCCTATGTCAACTCCTAAATAAATATCCCTTCGCCATCCATGCATCAGCTCAAGTTCGATCAGCACAAACTAGCAAATGGCTGACGAGGCGACTGTGGAGAAAAGAAACGAGATTGGCAGAGCTCGACGATTTGACTTTCAGAGCAGACGTTCTATGTTTATAGTGAAGTGCACTTACACTAATTATAATTATTGAGCACATATTACACAACATAATTTATGACATCTTTACAACATAAAACAACAACAATTATAATCCATTGAAACAACACATAGCCTCAACGTAATCGAGTTTCACAATAGAAGTTCTAAAAATCGGCTGGATGGAAACTTAAACATATGTCTTTTTCCAATTAAAAGTAATGAGTTGTGTTTGAATATAATTATAGATTAATCTATAAAACATAACGAAATAATTCCTACATAAATCTTCTTTTCATATATGTACCTACAGAGTCGAAAAAAGCAATTAAATTATTGTCCAGATAAAAATTGATATCAGTCCAAATAAAATGTGGTAAAAATAGATATATTCAGATAATAGAAGCTAATCTGTACAATACAGTTTTAGTTAATTAGTTTTAATTAGCGATTATTGTTGTGGTTTTACAATATCTCCTGACAATAAACAATTTCAATTCAAATAATTTGTGTTTTATGTCAAATTTTACCAATTATATTACAACGTACATTATTCTTTCAAGATTCTATAACAAAATGTCGGAAATATTTGAACAATACGTATATCAATGTCAATTCCCATAATATGGAGAAAACACTGTCATTTAGTGGTTATGGTGCCACAACTAATTTACTAAACTCGATTAAAACTATCTGGACATAATAAAGTTGGCTCTTCCAAAAATATACGTATGTTCTAATGCGGTATCCATGAAACTCAGTGTTATTATCCTCTTCAAAGTCCAACAACTACTAAATAACCTAGAATATAATTATATATATTTATATATATATATATATAGTAGGAGGGCAATACCTATGTTTAAGTATATGGTGTGTGTATGTGGAAAATAGAAGTTTTCTTGGCAAAAGTTTTCCCACTCCAATCTCACATTAAATGATGATGCTGCAATTGCTATAATTACGACTATTTCATGAATTGTTTTGTTTTTACGGTTTTCAAGATTGAAGTACGGAGTAAAGAATAGGTTATGAATAACTGAGTCTATATTAGATACTAAACAATAAGGGTAGAATGAAAATATAAGTAATGATTAAATAACGAATAGTACCATTGATTATTCATAAATTAATAAAGCGAGCTTTGTGTACAATGTACATACCTACTCGTATTAACACGAAATGAAATTAATTAATAGTTTATTATGCAGTTCATAGAACAATATGTATTGCTGAAATGATCTGTACCGATAGTATGCAAAGTAGCCATGTTTAATAACTATTTCGTGTATACACTATTGTACACAGTACCTAAATATGTACAATTGTACATACATATATATATATATGGATTGGATATTATACTTTGAAGTTTGTGCAAATATTTGCCTAATGAAATAATAAATAATCAATTTTACTGTAGCTACATATAGGAAGTTATTTAAAATGAATAGATATTTTGCAGAATTTTCCATATATCTACGTATCTAATATATTTCATTTCATTTCAATTCATATATGAAGGCTAGATAGATAGATGTATATGAAAAATTATTTACAAGGACGAAACAATTATTATAACTAAAAATTTCAAAGAACCATAGTTTTTTGTAAACCTAATTCACTAAAGTATTTTGCACGACAATTTTCCGAAAACCCAATTCCTCGAAATCCCAATTCTCCGATAATACAATCGCCGATCATTCATCGATCGTTTTCGGGAAATATTTAATCCACTACAAAGTTTAATCATTTCATGTTCTTGACTGATAAGTACTGTAAACACGTATTTTTAGTGTTCTTTAAAATGAATTCGTTTACTTATACTGCGCAGTTCCACCTCCTCGATGATCCACCCTGGGTAACGCTAAATGGACTACAAACATTCGAACATTTTAGAACACGCAGTTGTTTGGAGAATTGTCGTTTTCGGGGAGTTGTCGCTTTCGAAGAACTATTTAACGAGGATTTGTTTTTCGGTGAATTGTCGTTATCTGAGAATTGTTTTTCGGGTAATTTTCGTTTTCGGAAAATTGCCGTGTCAAGTCATTTTTATCTTTAGACACATGTTTTTCCAGCACACAAAAAAATATCAATAAGGTTTGTAGTTTAGTTAGATTTATGTATTTATTGTTTAACAATAATAACATATTTATTATTAATTTGAAAAAGCTCCATTCAAAATGTTTAGACTATCTTGAAGCAGTGTTTTAAATTAACATTGCTGCATGTTACATTTTAGAGCACATCATGCTGTTTATAAACCACAATTGAATTTGTCATTAAAATAGTACTTAGGAATTTAAGGAATCGATATCGTATAAGACAATATTCTGTACAGGTTAAATTCAGGAGAATAATGTCTTGGTATAGAGAATGTTGAACAGATTAGTACAGTAAGTAATTTTTATAATTTAAGTAGATACCTATACCTACATATATGTACTTATATTATGCACTTAGGTACTTTGTACATGACATGTATTTGTAAATTGTATATAGTTATAGAGCTGTAGGTATTCTTGTACCTTTATATGTACTGAGATTTAAAGAATAAAATGGTCAGTTAATCTCGATCACATATTTATATAAAAAATTGTTAAATATGTATTTATGTATATGAGTGTTAATTTAGTACACTACGCAGGTACCTATTGTTTAAAAATTGAACTTTTTTAAGAATAGTTAATTTGAAATTCTAGCTCAGCGTAAAATGTCTCGAACATCACTACAACTAATCTTAGTCGAAATAGATCTGAATCTTTGAATAAAGTGGTTTTGATACAGAAATTGAAACCAGGACCAGCAGATCAACTACAGAGCATAGAATATGTTCTAGAATTTTGTCTGGCAAAGATACGATTTTATTCACAAGCTTATAAAGAGTGATGTGTTCAACTACAGAATATGTGGTGGAACTTTCGAGAGGATAGTCGGTCCTTATTTTTCCGAAGTGAAGAATTAGGGTCATTTATATTTTTTCTAAAATGACTATATTGAATGAATGAACTAATTCAATTGAATTTTGAGTTTTCTATCAATGATTTTAAAAACTCCTCTCTGATCACGAAATATCGTATATTTATATTTCTGATTTTATTATTTAAAGGTTAATTTTTCTAAAATTGTATAAATACAAAATATAAAATTTCTATTTAAAAACAATAAAAAAATAATTTTTTTTTTCATTTTCTTCTATAAAAGTGAATATTTTGTTTAAATATAGATTAATCAATGAAATATGTCTAACCCTTGTTTACTGGAGAGTGGAAAATTAAAAATTAATTCCTGTACATGTACATGTACAATTCAACGTTAAAACATCTACTTGTTCTATTCTCTATTCTAATGTAAGATGAATAAATCGCATATTTTTGAATGACACTTTTTAACAATAATCAGTTGGAAATTTCATCTCTTATTATAGGTAATTTATACCTGTTATTACTTACTTATACACCGTTATTAGTTAAAGTAACAAATTTTAAATTCCATATGTAAATAAACGTGTGTTTTTTCAGTAGCACAGAAATTTATTTTCGCAATCCGCTCAAATTATTCCAAAATTAGATTTGTATATGTATGTATAGTACATGATTTATAACAATTTACAAAATAAAAACTTTCTTAAAGTCTATAAAATATTTTCCTCCAAATTTATTTTCATTGGTTTTTCTAGCTTCTTTTAGCATTCAAACTCAATCAGATACAGAAGCGTGATACTATCAATAAAATAAACATTCCTAAATAAACATACCCTAAAACCTGTTATCCACGAAAAATCTGGTTCCACTCTCATAAATCACATAAATATAAAAAAAAATCTAAAATAATATAATAAATATTCCACATAAGCAACACCTTTACTTTTCAAAAAAAAAAAAAAAAAAGAAAAAAAAGAGACGAAAAATAAAATTGGTTTCTTTTATTCACAATTTATTTCACAAAAATCCACTTAATTTTCAAGTCATTACAATAATATTTCACCCCGCGTTCACATTGTATTTTATTACCTTTCCTATAGCATTTTTCAATTTAAGCGAACTCTATAAATATTCACACACAACGAATTATATTGTACAAAAGCTTTTAGCTTTTTTTCTTTGCCTCCATTCATTCATTCATTATTTTGGTTGAAACCACTACACCACCACTTTGAAATCCCCCGTACAAGTATAGGTATATAACAGACAATTGGTAAAAAGCACGTCTATCCGAATTGAAGCTCCGCCGGTAACTAAATGCGAAATGTAATAAACACAGAAAAGTTCCGTCGAAAATATTTCGATGCAACCCCTAAAAAAAAAAATGATAGTTTGAGCATCGTTCTGGAGGGTGGATGAGATATGATAGGGCTTTTAGAGAGTGATATCAATTCTGAGAACTCTATATCGTTGTGCTCTCTATCTATGAATTTAGCTTCTATATATGGATTCGTGCAGTGGTGCTGTAACGTTTGTTCAGTAAGTGGTAGGTTGTAGATTGTATAATACTTTTTGATTTTTTTTTATTTAAGAGAGATTCGGTTACATTGAAAGCTCAAATCATTGTTTTTTTTTTATGCGATATGAAAATTGGAAAAATTTAATTTTTTTATGAGAAGGGAATAATGGGATATTGACACATTTCTGTACGTTTACTTTTGCAATCAAAATTAACGTTATTTACCAGTACAATACCTTTCAAAATTAAAAAATCTAAAATTTAACCCATTTCTGGTTACTGGTGCGAAAACGCACAACACTGAAAACATTATTGCCTGCAACCGAAGCTAATATGTTAATTTGAACCTTTGTCGACATACATGATTTTTGGTTTTAAGTCTATTTGGTGATTTACCTTAATTGGAGTGGCATAGCGGAATAAAATGTTAGCGTTTTTTTTTTGACAAAAAATTGTGAAAAATAGTAAAAAGCTCTAAAATTAAAATTATTTTCTATATTATGTAATTAATAATTACTATTTTTCACATCACTCATTAATTACACACCACAAATTAAAATTTCCCACTAATTAAATACCAAAACGTAGACTCTGGGTAAAGTTATATCGATTTTGGTCCACAAATGGGTTAAAAATTCGTCCCTGATGAGGTTAGGATTTGTTTTTTATTTACGTGAAATTCTTATCGACTTTTAATTGGAAACTGCAAAAGCAATGTAATTAATTTACTAAGCTTATAAGAAGATTATTCTTATAATGTAGTGTAACAGAGATCAAGGTATGTATGTAATGTATGTATGGTATATCAAATCAACCGGACCACATAGAAACCTGTGACGTTATGTTTTCTGACCTATGCAATTAAACCTCTTTATGTATTATCTTCTATATACAATCAATAATTGGATGACGCAACATACTGGTATACATTGTTTTTACATGGCATAGCAGATATGCAGACAACACAACATTTAATTTAAGATACATTTTTATAATGTTTTAAATTAAATTTGGTCAATAATTTTTTTTTAATTAATACCAATCGGTGAATTTGACCACAAATATACATATTTCATAATAAAATACATTCCTCACTTTATTGCACATATTTATAATTCATTCCATATCATACAGTCCACAGGTATGTAGGTATAATTAAATTTTTCCTCTGTAGGTAATCATATTTTATACTCCATGACATGAATGACTTTATTAATTAATTTACAGACTGACATTGACAAGGATACGTTTTAGATAAAATTTATTTATTTTGTGTTACATGAAAAGGCATCAAATATCTACATACTCGTATATTAGTATCCACTATACATACATATCTATATATAGGTACAAATACATTTTGCTGATTTATTACTGGCGACCAATAATGTTGTTAGAACTTTGCACAATTAAGAGCGGATCCAATTTTCTAAGAAGCATTTCCTACATATAAACATTTCAATAGATTACATTTGGATTATTTATCGGATCGGTGTTTGTTCTGGTGAATCGAAAGCGACAGGGAGGAAAATTTTCGCAACTTTTTCTTTCTTAGCTAAAATTTTACTTCCCCGAAAATATGGTCCATTGTCAACTTTCGAGCAAAAGGCTTAAAACTTGTGACGTTTCGATAGAGTGAAAAAAATCATTATCACTTTTTCGAATCGACTCATTCGGGATCTCCTCAACGCTACGCTCTACAGCAGCAATAACTTCGTCTGTATGACATCTCTGCGGATGCGCATTATCAATTAGAGTATGTGTGGTGCGAAAACGATTCGAATTAATTGTTCGGATGGACGATTATGTCGACCGTTAAATGAGAGCTCAGCGCACGGTAATTTTCCCGAACTGAACCACGATTTTCGAAATAAAATTTGCAAGCATTGTTCTGGTGTAAGTCTATTTATGGTAAAATGACAAACCAAACTGAGCACAAACGATATTCGGGTTGCCCGATATGACCACCGTATGACAATTGAATCCCTATTGGAAAATCAAACCTCCAAGAAAAACACTCTTATAGTATCACTCTTGCAAATAACAATGAATATTCTATAGTATTCAATTTCAATAGTATATTCTACCTAAATAGTATCTGTATAGCATTCGGAAGTAAGAAATAACCATAGAATAAAACAAAACCATTAAAAATATATTAAGTCACATGAAGTCAGTAACATTTATCGAGATACAAAAGCTTCGTTCTCATTATAAACTCATTTGAAATACAATATACCAAGCACATAACTATACATTAGACTAGCTAGAGCCCTAGATATACAGACTACTAACTACAAACAATAACATTACCACAAACAAGAGGTAAAAGATATCTCTATCCATAGAGAAAAAAAAATGTTTTATCATACTCATAATATATGAACGAACTAACACTAGAGAAAGCACAAGAAGTGAAAAAAATCCTGACTGAATTGTAAAAGTTGGCTTGCGGAAAACTGAAATGAATGCATCCAGATTCAGACTAGGGATGTTGGTTATACATACCGTATATATATATATATATATATATGTATTTAGGTAACAACATAGAAAATTGAGTGGGTGCTACAAATGAATATTCTATGAATATGAATGAACATTATGTATGAATGGTCTTTGAAGTAGTACGGGAGTGTAAAAGAGTACTTTGTCAAAAGAAAGAAAATAAAAACCGGGGAAATGAATTGAAAAGGAAATATATATATTCATATGTATATATATATAAAATAAAAAAAAATGAAGTAAATGCGGGTGGTATAGAAAATATGGTAGATATTTGCATATACAGCTGGTGAGTAAATAAAAACAATGTTTTGTATTTCAAATTCAAAGGGCTATTTAAAAAATTAAAACACATAAATTGTCGAGTTGAGTAGGCATCATGTTTGCAAACCATTATTTGAATTCTCTTTGTCACATACACTCTCTACCCTCTATATAGGTATGTATAAAGTTGGCAATACATATTTCGATTGCAAATAGTTTGGTGTAATAAAAGGGTAAAATTGACCCTATTTAATTACACCTATACATGACATTTATTAGCAAAACACAGATTATTATTTTTTCATAAAATAATTGATTTTCAATTTTTAAATTCATATTGTGATTTTCGTTTTTAAATGTTTAAACATATTTGCAACACAAAACCTAATATTAATAAAATTTCCCTATAGTAGTAAAATTCTGTTCATTTAGTTTTTGTGAGGTAAGCTCGAACCTAGTACTCGACTGCCTCAAGGAACAAAAAATTGTTTCTTGAACAAATAAAATCAAAATTATGTGGATTCCGGGATATACCATAACGTGATTGATGGAAATGAACGAACAGATGCACTCGCAGTGGAACGCTCAGCTCGTTCGGGCACAAACCCAAGACCATTTTGCGAATTATCAATAACCACACTAAAGGTTAGGATACAAGAGTTGTTTAATCGAGAGGCCCAGATATACTGGAATACCATCGATGTATGTCGACATTCCAATCTATTTCTACCTATACCTTCTGTCAAGCTGACGAAACAAATTCTAGAGTCTAGAATCTAGACCAATTAGAGAGATGAAATTTTAAAATCTGCTGAACTTCCGTAAATTTATAGAGGAGCATCACAAAACAATAAACAATTTTTAGACTTACACTTCGATTATTTCATCAAAAGCTTCGAAACAATTCAAAAATCAATCTCTTATGTAATGTAGAAGCTGTGGAAAATTAAATTTAAATGTGTGTATAGTTAATGTAATCTAAATCTGTTTCTCTATTATACGATATCATCAAAATGTACTTAGTTCATACTTCCATAGTGTTATGGTTGATTGTACCGAAACGCCTATTTTGGAATCAATAAAATACAACGCCAGTATATAGTCTACTAAAACTATACAAACATTTACGTACTCATATGTATGTATAGTTTGTTTTTGCAAGTGCACTAAAAACGATTTTATTTAAAGGGATAAATTGATGTGGTGATGTTTGTATTCTGGAAATTGAAATTTCAAACTTGCAACTCGGAGAACAAAAATATCTACATGCATACATAGTATATTATATAGGATAATATAAAACCACCATAAAACGGAAAACCAATTTAATTCACTATTTAATCGATAACTGTTATATCTATTTTATATTTTTGTTTTATATAATATTGTAAAAACGAACAAATCATTTATTATTACTGACATAGCGCATGGTATTTTCATCTCTATATCCTCTATCCTATAGTTACGTATAATACAAAGGAAATTCGAAAGCTTTTCGTTTTTGTTTTATTGCACTTTGTTAAAAGCATAGTTGCATTGTTTTAGTGAAAAGAAAAGCTTTTGATTTTCAATTGTACTTTGTATGTATGTAACTGTTGTGAGATAATCGAGTAAACTTTTGGTCCTTTGCTATGATTTTCTTTTGTCACTGGACAATTTATTGTCATATACCTACATAGATATATATCGGTTGGTTCACAAGTTGGATCAAAAGGCTATGCTGTAGCATTTTTGTGTTATGAAGTAGAAAAAAACTAAAGCGCCCAATGTCCTTTTATAACTTTCAATTGAAGCTGTGTGATAGCGTACTACAATTAAGCAATAAATTAAAAGTACTTTTTATACTTAAAAAAGAAGAAAAAGCTTAACAAAAATTATTAATTGTTTGTCTCCATAAGAAAATGTACTGAGCTTACACTTCAAGGCCAATCATTACAAATCCATACATACATAGAAGAAAATTTTTACACACGTACGAGATAATCATAGTAGCTTCATAGACATTGTAGAAATCTATCTATGGATCTATCTACAAATAAACGAAGTATAAAATTTTGTACAGCGAAAAATATTTTAATGAAACGTTGGTGAAATTTTTTTAATCCTGATTGGAAAATAGATTTTAATATTTAAAGATGAGGAATGCTTAATTTTCCATAAAGACATGTCCTTCATCACTAAATATAATTCAAATTTTATTTTTATTTAAAAAAAAAAAAAAAATTTAATTGAACTTTCAAAGGAGTTAATTAATCATAACATTTTAGTACATCGCTCGGGGTACAAATATTTCCATATGACTACAGAAGGGGAATCACAATAGATCCTAAGGGTCGACAGTGAAGAGTGGCTGAAACGCTCAAACGCCTGTATCCTTTACAATTTCAAATACAAATAAACTACCTACCAATTACCACCAAATGGTGAAGCAACTGAAAAATGGAAAACACCCTTGTTTTTATTTTTTTATTTTTCCATTATTATGTAATACATATTTAGATGGATACTTCGCAGTTATTAAAGAAACTGGCTGAATTAATGAATTTTTCTGGGCTTTGATGACGTAACTAGGTATACATATTTTATAGTTAATAAATAAAACAAAATTTTTAAAAATATAAAATCTTATTAGGTATATAATTAGTTATGTTGAAAAACAGAAGTCTGCATATAAAAATATGAAACAAATACTTAAACATTAAAAAGTGAAAAGTGCTTAATAATTATATGTATTATGAATGTATGAGTATGTACAATGTACATTAAGTAAGAACAACAAAATACTTTAAGGTGGGCTAGAATAAGAAGATAAATTGAATTTTTATGATAAAAACTAACTACACCAAACCCTCGATTTGCAAGGTAGAAAAATCGTGTTAATCGAAACCGTGTAAAACGAGACGCAACATTCAATAAGAGCTTTCAATATAAAATAATAGAAATAAAAGATTTTTTTTTTAATTTAAAATCCGTGTAAAAGCTATACCGTGCAAATCGAGGGATGGGTGTACCAGAATTGTTTCAATATTTTTTGTTATAGCTTCTTAATAAGACAACAAAATAAAAGTTTGGGGCTAGTATTCATTTTATGCCGTGACCACCACTCATTCCTTTTAAGTTCAAAACAAACTTAGAATTGATGGAAAAAATTTAAAATCAAAACTTTATCCCAGAATAATAGAATTCAACTGGAAGAAAACTTATTTATTATGAAAATCATAATATCTATAATAATATATCGCACCCCCAGTTTAATAACGGATTATCTCAAAAAAGTGATTTTTTGAGTTGATTTTATGATATTTTTTGTAATTTTTCAATTATTTATTGTTTAACAAAAATTAAGGAAAAAACATAGTGCGAATGTATTATTTATATAAAAAAAAAGAAGGAAAATATTTGAGTCAAATGTTTAAAGCCGATTATGTATCTCAAAATGGTTTTTTTAGATAGCCTGTTATTGCACTGAAGTTGCGATATATATATGTTTATGTTGTTCTAGTAGAAATATTAGCCATAATACATATATCACAACTTATTTTATGAACATACACATAAATGAGATGACACCAAAAATATATAAAAAATTTAAAAATAAAAGCTAAAAAAATTCTTCAAACAAGAATCCTTGGTTCAAAAGAAACAAAAGTTTCTGGTAAAACTTCAATATTTTATAAAAGTTTCCCATAGCTTGAAACGATGTCTGCGTGATTTGTGGTTTGAAAAACTTTCATACATATACATACATATCGAGATTGAAAATTTAATGTTTTCCAATATTATCTGTATATATACACAAAGCGGATAATATCAAAAATATTGCATATACAGTAAAACCTCGTTTAGCGATTCATCTATTAACTTTGATGAAAAGGGGTACTTTCTCCAAATCTATGTTTGTTTAGTAGCAGTAGCAGTGAAACAGTGTTCTGGCTATCAGGGGCGGCTCAAGAAATTTTGTCCCAGCTAAGCGCCTCAGGCAAATTTTTTATGAAGCGCCTAACTTAAAGAATGTCAACTGAACTGTGTTTGAAGCATTTCAATTTCTTAATTTCATTTCGTCCCAAATCCAATATATAGAAAAATTCGAAATAAATTTTGCGCCCTCAAATTCTTTATAATAAAACTCGTAGTAATTTTTTTTTCTATATCCGAAGTAGAAATAAAAATATTTTTGCGCATTATAAAATTTAGCGCCTAGGTCGTTTTTATGGAAGAGTCACTCCTGCACGCTATCAATACTATTTGAAGTGCTACGTAAAACGTTATGATGCATTATCGTCTAGACAAATATCCTAAGCTCTAAAAGAGGTCTTACTGTACAGTACATACATCTGGTTATATATGTACATATATATTTATTTTATAAAAAGAAAAAAAAAAGAAAATATACTCATGCTTTCATTAAAATTGTCTGACATTCCTCTCACAGTGTTTCAGTTTCAGGCTATAAACAAGACAATAAAAAGTTTTAAGACTTAGTACTTTTTTATATACAAAATACATACCTACATATGTATATTCATTGGTCTTGTTTGGATAAACATTTTTTCCTCTTAGGGCTTATTTGGAATTAAAAAAATAAAAAATAAAATCTGCTTAAAACATCTATGCGAAGCACTGTTTTACCTTAGGCAATATACAATAAATAATTTTAAATCAATAAAAAAAAAAAAAAAACTTGCCTTAACATAACTGAACCGTTGATAATTCCATAAATACGATTCTGGAGATGAAACATGAAAAATTCAATAAATTGACCTTTTGTGACATGATTTTTCTTAGCTATATGACAAAAGCTTTCACACCTGCACACAAGGGTTTTATTTTATTCAATCATTCATGTTTTATTCATTTCTGTTTTTGCTCCAGTTAATTTAAATTCGTTGCGTATAGTTATGAAATGTATTTGTCCCTTTTAAGGAGGTGTATAGAAAAATGTTCTGATATTATGTCAGCTGATAAGAAGTCACATAAAGTTATTTTGAATGGTAAGTCCTAATAGATCTATTTTATATCTATATGTAATATGCAGTTAAGAATGTAGGGTAGACTGGGGTACATTCGCACAGGGTACCGGACAAAAACTGACAAAATGTATTAACTAAAGATTTTCAAATAATTTCTATAAGATAATTTAAAGGCACTTCACAAAATGTTGTCAAACAGTATATGCTTTTCTAGAAAAGTCGGAGGTTCATTCGATTTATACTGATTTTAATAAACAATAAAAACAATAAGTTTTTTATAACATTTACCTTCTATTCAGCAGTCAAGCTGTGCAGACTGGCTAATTAAATAATTATTAAGTTGTTTTATATTAACTTCAACATTTTTAAGTTTGATTATATTTCTGTTTATGTTAAATTAGATTTTTATCTAAATTAAATAAATAACTAAAAAATAATCAATATTTAAAAAATGAAATATACAATCCATAAACGTTGCCCTGGGCAATAATTCAATTATAACAGAAAATGAAGTATTTAATTGAAAATAAATTAATTATTTGATGACATTACATACTATAGAGAAAGGAGGTAACACAATTCAGTTTTAAATTCATGTTGTGTCAACCATTAAACTAATTGAACAACATAAAAATAATTTAGATTAAATGATGGTAAACTTTTTGTAAACAAGAACGAATTTTTATATAACCAACCTCTAAAGCTGGATTTGAAATCCAAACGATAATTGAAAACTGTAATCGGATTATATGTACATACGAGTACTATACCTACTTCTACATATATATCTATTTTATCCTACAGGCATTGCGAATTAGTTATCCATAGCATGGTTTTGCTTCCAAAACTCTCTGTTGTTCATAATATAATATCAATAAATTTATTTTCTATATTTATAGGTATAGGTATGTACCTATCTATATATGTGATGTATGTACATATATATGTAATAATGTATATGTGTGTAACTATATGTTTTCATTGAACAAATATCTATAGCTACACTTTATTTATTATAGAATTTAGATAGTTCAAAAAGTTAATTCAGATTAATTAATTAATTGTAGAACAACCTACGAAGATCAAAATTACCGTCATTTGTTTAAAAATAGAGATTATTAGACAATCTGTAAACATTCTCAAGGATGATACCAGTCAAATGCATTTAGTCTTTATCCTTAAACGGTTTGTTCATTCGTACGGCGTTCATTTGATACAGTTACCCTCTAGATTTCAAATATTAAGGAACTGCTAAGGTTTCCTACTTTCAAACTTATTAGACAAATAATGAATTTCTATACACAGATAGGTCTATTAATACACTACTTTACCTATATTTTCATTCGGCCTTTTGCCCATAAACGGAAGAAGTGAGTTTATGCATCGGCTACGCTCTATGCATGCTCTCATTGGTAGACCAAAGAACGATTCTGGTCACTTTTCGATTATGCATCTTCGCAATTGGGCTAGAGAACCCAGTGGTCACTTTTATAATAGATCTAGTTACTAGTATAAAGATGATGAAACAATTTATATTTTTGACTGAATCTATTTATGTATAAATTATACTGGAATTCGATGAGATTACCCAAATTCTATTTACTATAATTATGTACAAATTATTATTCCACTAAATTTAACTAAGTTAGCTAAGTTATATACATATACTTATGAGATATCCAAATATGTAGGTATATGGTATACCAACCTTCTAACCTATAAACCGTGAACATACAAAAACACATTCTCCAATAACCATTTTTATTCTATTCGGTTTCGGTTTCACGTCATGATTTTCAATTGAATAACGTTAAAAACCTTCAAAAAAACAAAAATGGAGAAAGTTCATTTTTCATGTATGTAACAAAGAGACACGGCTAGACAATATTAGATTTCAGAAGCTTTTAAATTTATATATGTATGGTGTACATGCATGCATATAGGCGTAACTATATAGAGGCAAATAAAGACAAGGTAGGATAATATTGAAAATTAAGATTAAGTTAAGTCATTTGATTCCTTCCTTTTAAAAATTATATTTGTCAAAAATAAAATAAAATATTATTCCGTTTTCAAAAAATAAAAGGTAAAGGCCTTCCCGTCGGTACTTCATTTCACCATTTATTTACCATTCTCTAGAATATAACCTATGTCTATACCTACATATATGCATGTGTATGTGTAAGTATGTATATACACTGTATGTATATATGTATGTCGAAAATCCCACAAGAAAAAAAAATATATTCAATTTCAAAGAACTTAACGCAGACTTTTTGCACATGTTTCGAGAATTTTATCAATAAAAAACCTTTCAATTTTAAGAGGATTTTCGTACAGCTTAATACTTTTTGCAATGTTTGCTCTAGTCTTTCCATTTAAAGCCCTCCCTTTATTGTGTGCTTTGTAGAATGACAATATCAATTATGTTTTCAATTTTCATCAAGCTTTACATCATTTTTTAGAGTTTGTCATATACTTATATTTCCTTTTATTCTCGCAACTAGGAGAGGTAGGTATATGGAAATGGGAAACCGCACATTAAGAGGTTTATTTATGTTTATTTCAAACTTTATGATTTTTTTTTTTTTTTACCTTTTTGGGTAAAAATATCTACTCGAGTATTATATCTATGTAAAGGAATCGTGCAAAATCATCATTGTGGAAATGATTCATTGTAGGAGGTCGTTTAAAAATAAAATTGAAAAATATGTCATGTTAATTTGGAATAAATTTTTAGTTAGGTAATATCCAATTATACGAAGTCTACGGCATTTCTGGTATTTTGTATTTTATGTATTACTATAATTTGAATACAAAGTAACTAAAAACTCGATATAAGATTATAATAAGGAAAAGTTAATATTCCCATTGAGCGAGTAACTCCTACGAACCTATAAACTCTTTCAAGTAGATTCCAAACCATCCGTTCTTAATTTAATTGTCATATACGTATATACTTCGTTTCTCTCGATTAAACCGTAATTGAACCGTAAGACTATCTGGGAAAGCAGTTAAACAGCCAATGAAGCACTTTTGATATTTTTATAGTACTGATTGAATAATACTGAAAAAAGAAAAAGGTTGAAAATAAAAATATGACGAGAAAATATGCATGCTCGCTCAACTTACGGCTCTTTCTTCCTATGAATAATTTTAATCTAATCCTTGTGGGTTGCCATATGGAACTAAGCATATTCTTAATTAAAAATGTTATGTTTCTAGTTCAGCATTTGTAGATTTGTAGATAATTTGTCTTTTTCTATTAGATATAATTTTTTTAATTCATGCAGTGTAGGGTTAAAGAAAATCTTTCCCAAATACTTTTTTCCGCCACTGTATCTTTTTTCTTTTCAATAACTTCATTGAACTTATCTTTTTTTTAAATATTTTTTAATTCTTTCATAGAATAGTGCAAAATCGATACACTTTTACTTAAACCCATACCTAACTATACCTACAATATAGAGGTACAGTCCTACAGGAAATTGTGTTGGGAATACAGTTATCTTTCCATATATGCCACAAAGATTGGCAAGAAGAAGATGAGCGCACATTATTTTACCTCATATGTATATAAAATGTGAACAATCGATTTGAATTTTTGTATTTATTTTAGGATACATTATAGGAAACAAGATCGTTTCACAAATGGGAGGTATGGGAAATGAAAATGCTTCCAAAATTCGCAGTGCGACAAAAAAAAAATAAAGAAGACGAAGAAGAAGAAAAAAATTGTATGGAAATTATGCAGGCATAAATGTGGGTGAAATTCACTATGCCGATATGGCTGAACAGTAAGTATTACCTAAATTAGATAGTAGGTATATACCTATGTACATAAGATTTGGAAAATGTTATTTATGTAGAAAGTGGGAAAGAGTTCCACATTGTATTAAAATGACTTAGACCTTCAATCGAGCGGTAAATTTCGACATAAACATGAATTTAATACTTAAATAACCAAAACGATTATCAATCAACACACTAATTTTACATAAAAAAAACTAAAAAAAAAAAAAATTTTCTTCGAAATTATTGTCCACCGGAAACACAATAACAAAGTGATTCGAAACAGCTCCAACAAATCCTAATATTTATATTGAAAATTTTCCAATATACAATTCAATTGATTTTTATCACTAATTTATTGCGCAACATTTTCTTTTTGTCGAATTTTATTGAAAAATAATTATTATATACAATCCAAAAGGTATGTTTACTTTGCAGGAAACCTTTTTGGACAATTCAGTTTTGATTGAAATCTTTTTGAGGGTCAGTAAATTTAGGGATAAGTAGACCTTAACAATTGAATAGATTTTCTTTGGGGATACATATCTACATATATACGTGAAAAAGTAAAAAAAAAAGAACATTTTTCAGTTTGTATTGGTAATAGAAGGTAACTACATATACGAATATGTAGGATTGTACCTATATCATAAATTGGTTTTAATATTTAATTAATAATATGCTCATTTTATAATGTAGTTGTATACAAAAATCTACTTTGATGAAAAGTCGCAATGTACCTACTCTAGCAGGAATATAATAGAATAAATATAAACTTTTCCATGAAAAGAAAAGTTTGTCGTTCATGTTCATGGTTCATATTTTCACAGATTTCACGCAGGTCACAGAATCGGAGAAGTATAATATTCATTTATTTAATTATTTAATTAAATATTATATTAAGTATTTGATATAATTTAAAAATTTGAAAAATATCAGTTCTAGTGGTTTATTAATCGACTTTAAGCTATTTTCAGTTATTTTTAAATTTTTATCACTATGAGAAATATAAGTAACGCATGGTTTACAGACAAATTTGTATTGATAACAAGTACACTCAAAAAAAAAAAAAAAAAATACACAAAATCTTTATTAATTAGATTTTACAAAAACTTTAAAGCTTTAGCAGTAGTAAATGGTTAACTCAAAATAAAATTAATGTTTGAAGTTTTTTTTTCAAATATTTGCCAAATTTGTATTTGAACCTAACACCTTAATCTTCAGATTGAATATGTAGCTAAAATGTAACCAAGATTTTAACCACAACTGCTAATCATAATTATTTAGTTAAAAACTTTTCCTTTTATAAAGACCTAAAACATTTTTTTTATTAAACAAATGATTTGAATTACAAGAAAAAACAATGAATGAAAACAAATTTTCACTTAAATGAGTAAAATTTCGATTAAGCAAAGTGCCTTCTTTTAGTGCTTTATATAAAGGCGAATATTTATCTTTAAGAATAAATGAGTCTCTTATGCAAAATCTTTCGGCTTCTTTCTATATTGTTATACATGCATACCTATACATAATGTGTATTATGTACAAGGATTTTATTTGCAAATTACGGTGTATAGTAGAAGGCAGGTACTTACCAATTGAAGTTATTTGAATTTAATTATAGTCTAATAAACATTTGTGTAGGTGGAACACGTTTAACGAAACATATTTTGTCGATAATCAGGGCACGTTCAACGAGTAATTGTTTTTTAAAAAGGATCTTGTTACGTTAGAATATGAAAGCAAAAATCCGAATAATTGTTAAGGATTTAAAGGGAATGTATTTTAATTCATTATTATTTCTAACATCTGTAATTGTTTGTACCTACCTGCCTAGGTGCTTAAAATTTATAAGTCATTTATAAATAATAGGTCTCTAGGGTCTAGTGCTTAATATATGTATGTAAGTAAGCAGAGTCATAAGAGAAATCACCTAAAGTTTGAATATCCCAGATTTATCACTATTTCTTATTGCGTCTATATTATGTAGGTGAACAAAACCCATTACTGTCACACAATCAATAAAAGTAATGATAAATTAAACGCAATATAAAAAAAATTATATTTACCTACTTGACACTAAAACACTAAAAATTATTATGAAGTTATTAAATTTATTTATTAAAAAAAAAGACTAGGTATTTTATATACAAAAGAATGTTTTTATTAAAGCTTTTACTGAATAGGAATATTAACACTTATATTCCAAAACCACCTCCAATTCCTCCAAGTCCACCTTCAAAACCACCACCGCCTATTCCACCTTCAAAACCACCACCGCCTATTCCAGCGTCAAATCCACCACCACCTATTCCTCCCTCAAAACCACCTCCGCTTGCTCCAAATCCACCTCCCCCATAGCCAGCATATCCATCAACATTACCGAAACCTCCACCACCACCACCGTTTTCATATCCACCATATCCAAATTGTGCTGATTCAGCAACATCTAAATCTTGACCTTCCACTGAAGCGGATGGTGGAATAACACTTAATCCCGCTGTACATACACCAATAATGCAGCAAATTAGGGCAATTTTCTAGAACAAAATAAAAACTTAAACAAACAACCAACACTTCAAAATCACATTGAGAATATAAGGCACTATAACACACCTTGAACATTTTTTCTTTGTTAACTTTCTACCGGTGCAATATTTTTAAAAATTAGGTACTTCCTTCGTGCAAACTTTGGCAGAATCTGGTTTTGTTGATTTAATAATGCTGCTTTTATACAAACAGGCTAAGAACTAAGTTGAAATTAATTAATATCATGTTTATTCTGTTTAGAATATAAAATATATAAAGAGTAAGGTCGTATTCGAATGAATTTCGTTTTATTATACCAAAAAGAGTGTCAATGGGTAATTCCATAAGAATAAATTAATTTTTTTTAGGTGGTATGATATTATATGTTGCTTGTTGAAGTGTTAGATTTTCATTATATTTTTTACCTACATGATAATTTCATTGTGGAAATTCAAATGCATTTGACTTACAAAAATGATATACTATAATTCAATCAATTTCCATACATGTACATACAAAAGTGACAGATGAAATATTTTGTACTTCAATTGCTAGACATTCAACCAAATTCGAAATTGTCACCCAATGATTTGACCAAAATAAAAGTGCTAGTGGAAAAGATATTAAGAAAAGTAATGAATAAAGGGACTTAAAAAAAGTTTTCACAATTAAAAAATTCTTTCCTGTCAACAAATAAAGTTTGGTATTTTGTGGTTTGTTTTTTTTTTTAATTTCAAGTAGACAAAACAATTGTATACCAAATATACACAAAAATAATTGGAGAATAATAATAATAGACTGACTTTAAATTTACAACTAATTTTGTTTTTTTTTTGTTTGATTCTCCCTGCTTATTGGATTCTATGGTTCTAGGACAAAATCCTACCTTAATTTTCTTTAAAGCGGACAAATTCCCCCGGACAAAATCCTTCCCAGACAAGGAGAATTCTGTCCATGTCACTCCATATTCATTCTGTCCATGTCACTCACACATGCGCAACCAGTTGTTCAGCAGTTATTTCGACTTTTCGATATGTGACGGCGTTTGCGTTCAGAATTTAACTCCAGATTCTTAGTATTCTTGTCGGCTCGGAAGCATGAAAACCGAGTTTTTTTTTAAATTAATCCAATCAGCTTCTCGGAACAAATTATAGTCATTTTTAAATTTTTAGTCCTTTTAATCAAACTTTAATTACCCAATTTAAGCTCAAGTTAAGGTAAACTAATTTAATTAGAAACGACCGTGATTCCTCTTTGAATGACAAACGACATGATGATGCGATGATACTTCAATGGATACGTACATATTATGTAAATATAAGTTCTTATATCATAGATTTTACTGTACCTTCATGTATTCATTATGTAAATTAATGAACTTACACTTGAGAACTATAGGTAAATAGTAAATTGGAAATTAATTAATCAAAGCAAAACATGTTCATTTATTTAAGCAAATATCAATTCGAACACACCATTAGTTTAGAACACGGTCTTAAGACTTTTATAAAAACTTGTTTTTTTGTTATTCTTTTTTTTTTATATATTATTTTTCTCATAGCTATAAAATGAGCTAAACAACTCTTCAGTCAAACGCTTAATCACCCAAATAATAATTGTCAAGAATATTATTATTTTACACCTGACCGGCCTTTGAATAGCTTGTATCTTGACTTTAAATAAACTGGATATTAATAATATTATGATTTTTGAATCAACAAGAGAAAAAAAGTAATTATTTTATAAATATTTATTTATATTTTCGTCGAAAAAGATATACGAAATAAATCGTCGTAAGCAAAACAATCTGTCGAGTATTTTTCAAACAATGTAATAATGTTGGTGCGGTATATACGCCATGGGAAATAAAATCGCGTTGTTAACCTGTTTTTTATCCCACAGGATTAATATTTTTCATTTTTTTTCGTTTTGGTTCTTGCAATTTTTTTGCTTGAATTTATGACTTTCTGTCTAATATGTCTAAGTATAAGCAATTTGTGTTGAAACATTTTTTTTTCTGTGGTGGGTGGTTAATAAGTCGTTCTTAAATTTATTCCATTATTTTCGTAGTAGCAATAAAAAATAAACGAAAACAATTTACATAAAATGTTTATGGTCGTACAATGATAATATTGATTAATAGTAAGTTGAAAAATTAAATATAAAAGATATCCTTGGTGTATCTACAGTTCTAGATATAAGACAGAATTTATATATAATTATTAAATGTTACGATTGTACCAAGTGAACGAGCGGTAGCAAAAAACATTCGAAAATAGTCGCTTTATTATTAATGATTTATCCAATTATCATGCAACTATTATACTATAAAGATGTTTAATAAATAATTAGACCATGAACTAATGCTAAAGTACATATATAGTATGTATGTAGTCGAAGCTTTATAATGCTGTCATCCAGTGTTGGCTGGTAGGTGGTCCTGTGAAATTTATAATGTCAAAATTCAAAATTAATTTATTTTTAGTTTTTCTTTCAAACTTAACAAGAAAACTTTGTCACCAATAAAATATGGTGATGAGGAAAATCTACCTCATAATAATACAATAAATAAACATTCAAAATAGAAATGATTTAAAAAAGTTATCTGTTCGTAGGGACCTGGTCCTAATGGCCCCAATAGTAGCACCGCCGCCACTGCAATCATAAAGGTTTTCAAGCTAACATTACCTAAATCATCATCAAAAATTTAAGATAACTACGGCCATTCCTATACGGCTTGTGAATTTGTAATGATCAATAAAATATCAAATGTACGTACCTACCTAATAATAAACAACATTTTATTGATATTATAGATATTTACAAGATAAATTTTAATAAATTTCCTATAAAACTATAACCTTTGATAATATTCTATTATATTGATTGTAAACCTAACCAAATTTGATAGTTACTTGATGAATGATTATTGGATCCATAAATATTCAAATCAACAATAAAATTGATGAGGAGGTCAAAAACAATTTTTTTCACACGATATGAGTTTTTTTTTTTTATATATAGAAATAGACAGACAAATTTGTTAGATTTGAAAACAAATACGCTCAAAATGTATTTAAAATTTTTAATTTTTAACAATAAGAATATTGAAAGCAAAATTTTATGGTGAAGCTGTTTATTGAAGCCTTCTAATTAAAAACAATGTATAGTTACTACCTATATAATTCGTTTTTTTTTCACAATAACAAATTAAACTGTAAAATTATTTAGTTAAATTACTCTCTCCTTTGTACCAATAATAATGAAGGATGCATTATGTTTCACAAACAAAACTCATTTCAATTCTATTAAATGTAAATGTAAGTGGCACAGATTTTGTGCGGTTTCTATTTCTGTATATTCGCCGCATTCCATTCTCTATACTATATTATCTACCATTAAGTGGAAAGAAAAACAAACAAGAATTTTCATTCAAATCTTTTTAAAATGTATGAATTTATGGAAATATAAAGGCAATAACAACCGCAAAGACCACTCAAAATTGCGAGAATTCATGGAATACAAACAAAAACAAAGATGAAAATGAATAAAATTAAATTGAAAAATACTTTTTAAGTGCCTCCTTCGCTCCTTCGGTGGAAAGTTTTAATAATTATACGGGATAATAAATAATGTTTTAGATTATCTTTTAAGCTTTTCAAATTCCATGAGCCATGACATCAAACACAAACAAAATTATATTTTGGAATATTAAAATGAGTATTTGCATAACCAAAAATAAACTTATTTACGGTTGTAGCAATTCTCGCAGAGAGCTCATAAATCTTTTAATGTGAATTTGTTCATATTTTATGTGAGTATAAAATGCTATCATTTTAGTTAATTTACTTTTTCTTTATAAAACATTGCAAACACTTTTTTGTGCGAATAACAAACAGAAAAACAATTTATATAGAATCTTCTGTATGAGTACGATAATGAGGTGGAGCGATTTTTTGTTTTTGTTTTTAGAATTAGGTTATTATAATACATAAGAAAAACTTTTTGCAGGTATTAAAACAGTAGCAAAAAGGTACCTATAGTTCTCAATTTATGCTATCTTGAGTATTCTGAAATATGCACGCCCATTTTTTCAATTCTATTCAATTCAGTAGAATAGGCACGTAAAATATCAAGTTTTGAGTAGGAAATATTGAAAATTTTCACAATATTTGATTTGAAAAGAGAAAAAAAAGTTTTAAGGAAAATAAAAAGGAAAATAAAATTATGTTTATTAAAATATTTTAAGAATTAATTATACTAAGAATTTTTATACTAACTACATATGTATCTACTATTATAATTTTTGTTTTGATTTTAACAGAGTGTACTACCTACCACCCCTAAAAGATTATGTAGCGGTCCTGGTACCCACTACTTTTTTAGATTTTTTTATAACACAGTGTATTCACTTTGTAATTTCTTTATTGATATATAACCACTTGATCTGACATATCACCAACATCTGTGGTTTACAATAATTTCTCTTAATAACTAACTTCTATGCACAATTGTTTTTTTTATTGCCAGGGGTGGTCTCAGCAAAACTTTTATAATTATATTTATAATTATTGACGGGGTAGCGTCAATTATACCTAACCTTCTTGGTATCCCCTTGTGTTCGATAAATTTATCCAATTAAGAATGAATGAAGGCCGATTTATTATTTATTATTACTTTATTCAAATGTAATTAAACTACTTAAATATGTACTTATTTAGGTATATTAAATATTCATATGCGGTAGTTTTAAATATACATATCTACCTATTACAAATAAAAAACAAAGTTATACTAATTAAATACCTATATCGAGGGTGTATATTCAATATCCTCTCTATTTTCAAAAACATAATTTTTCAGTAGAGCAAAAAAACGAAAAATATTGTGTTTATTCTAAACAGAATAATTATTGCATATTATCTAGGCTTGGTATCCATCTTTTTTTGTGGAGGACAGTCGTCGACTCGTGTGATATTAATATTATAATTAATATTAATATTATTCTGAAATGAAACATGCTATAGCAGCATGTATTTTCTTTGTTGGAATAAACTATAACTGAAACATGTCATAGCATGTTCGAATAAGAAGATTGTTCATATTAATTGTACACGTGCGCAATGTTTATGTTAAGCAAGAAATTGGGTTAACACGTGCGCAACTGTTTCAAATTAGAATTAGGTCATCATCATAAGAATGATGATTCACCAATATTTTTACCAAATAAGGTAATTTTAATAGTTGCAATGGTTTGAAATATTTTAAAGAGGGGATACGATTTTGGGTATATAAGCAGATGCTTATTGATGAAAATAAGTTTTTTAGTAGAGTTTTTTTTAAAAGTTTTTCTCAAGAAAAATGTAAAGATTTGAAATTTTCGAGCGTGAAAGTTTTGAGATAAAGAAAAAAATTTTAAATTAAAAATTAATTAATAAAAAAACTATAAAAAATATAAAAAAGGTTTTTTTTAATCCACACCTCAAGAAACTACCCCACGATACAACACTCGAAAAAAATGTCCTCCGTCATCCAAGAAGACGAAAATGTCCTCCACACAATAAATTTAATAAAAACTTAACCCAAAACTGTATAAAAGCACTTAACATTTCAATACGTATTTCCTACATATCCAACCAAATTACAGAATTTTGACTCAAGAAAACTAACAAAATAAAGCTTAACCGACACACTTCAATTAATTAATTAATTTTATAGGTATATACATATATATTAGTAGGTAAAATATTCATATTTTTAATTTGTCTCTACATCACTCCACCTTAATATATGTACAATAATCTACATATAAATATTAAATTATAATTTGTGTAAAAAGTATTGATGTGTGTAGTGATATATAATTCAAAATGATTGAACATTTTTTTTTTTGCTTTTTAATGTTTTAATTAAAAACTTGATAATTATTTTAGAGCAGGGATGAAAGCTCTATACTTACCACTTGTTATAGTTCACTGTGGGTTGTTGACGTAGTGAGAATTTGTTTGCATAAATTAATGATTTTTATTTTTTTATTTTTTTCAAATTAAATGTAGAAAATGAGATATGCAATTTACGAGAAAACTAATTAATTAAAATTGATTAATACCTACTTTATAAAATTTTTATTTTTTATAATTAGTAGGGATTTTGTTATTTGTTTACATATATATAATAACGAAAACATATGTACAATATTTCTACCAATCCTGGTTTATCATATTAATATTTTATAGATTTAAAACAATATTCAAATAACATTTAAAATAATATTCAAATAAATTACCTAGGCATTTACAAATTTTTTTAAAACCTGTCTTATCTATAGAGCTAGATAGGTGGGTATAGAATAGGATCAACTTGACTCAGTAAAAATGTTTTTCTAATATTAAAAAAAAAAAATTATAAAAACTATAGGAATACTTTTTGTGGTATAAAAGTTTTTGTTGTGCATCATAACGTCTTAGCATTTTTCTCGTTATTTCTTATCTTACTATAAAATCAATTTTCTTATATAAATTTAGAATAACTTAAAATGTAGAATATTTTTGTTATCTGAAATGCATAAAATTGAATGTTTGTTAACCCTTGCAGGACGCTCCTATACATAATTTTTTGGATGTTTTCTCAGCTAAATGAAGAGCTATGAAAAGCCGTAATTTTCTATGGGATGAATTTTAGCAAAATGTTAGTTCGGGTTCTTAATATCGGCGAAATTATCTTACCCTTTCCCTTACCTTATCTCCTATCTTAACCTATTATCAAAGATTGGTGTATTTATCCATTAAATGAACGAATCTTAAAAAATCGTTTGGGCTTTTTTTTTTAAAGATATAGTTTTTTTAGAGAGTATTTTTTGAATTTCGTTGAAATCAAGAATTTGTATAATATTTCAATTGCTTATACATACTCGTATGTATACCTATACATACAAACATATATTGAGTTTTTCTAACATTAGAACAAAAGCTAACAAATTGTTACATATTTTAGTTTTATATTTCGTATGCACATCACACATAAATCAATTCAAAATATTTTCAAATTGCATTTATTTATTGAAAAACAAAATTTCAAAGTAGCATGGTGTGCTGGTGCATTTTATGCATTTTTACATTTTCTCTCTATGGATTTATATGATTTTTCATGTGTACATTTTTTTAAATTTTTCTTCTTTCTACTGTTTGCCCCTATATATACGAGTGCATATGTAGACCCTTAGAGTATATCATCAATAGTATTTGTAGTCTTTTTGCATTAGATATGCTTATGCTTATGTATGAACATACAATTCATATGTACATATAATTCACATCTATATATTACCAACATGTTAGATGTTACATTGAAACATTTTTGAGATGCAAAAGAATTCGAAAAAGATTTGATTTAAAATTCATTTTTCATACAACATTTTCAAATAACTTTATTTGGCTGCATATTCAAATCGATATTGCTTTTTAAATTGAAATTGGCCAATATTCAAGTTGTCGTCTGCGTTGCCATTTCTGGGAATATAATTTCTTTGTGTGTAAAAGACGTTTGCCGTTCAGAAGATATGATGAGTGATTTTTCAACAGGAAAAATATATTTTCCATATATAGTGGAAAGTAGATAATGTGAGATACCTACCTACACATTTTTTTTTCTGTACATGTAGGTAGATATATATATATGTGTGTGTTTATTGAAAGAAAGCTTTTCTTGAAGTAATAATAAAATATTTATTTGAGATATGGCATTTTCTTTGTTATTTTTGAATGAAATATCAGCATCCATATCCACTCCAGCTATCCATACATGTATCTCTATTATATAATGTACTTATTTGTATAGATATGTTATGTATTCGAACAAAAACTCATTTCTGAAACAAGAGACCAATTCGTGACACGTTCTTTGTTGTCTTTTCTTTTGTATTACATAAAGGATTCAGAAAAATAGCGAAATTTTTCATGAGCTGCAGAGTTTTTCTTTCTATTTTCTTTTTTTTTCCTACCGTTTATATGTACCTTCCCCTGTATAATTGTATATCAGATGGTTGTCAAACACCAGTAACCACCTTCATTTCTATCACAAATATAAATATTATGATGTTGGGTTGGCTAGAGGGGGTGTTATTCAATATATATATGTATATGTACGGTTTGATGGGTTGCAAAGAAAATCTATACATCCATCAGTATGGTATTCTTTGAAGAGTGTTCTCAGTGTGAATAGGTTTTTTTTTATGCATGCATAGGTAAAAATGAAATCATGAATATATGTATGTATACGTATATATATACTTGTGGTAATTGAAAAGAAGTAAATATACAAAGTAAATATAATAGCTTCACTTCAGACCTTGTACGTATTTATATGTGGTGTTTTGTATAGAGGCAAAAATCATATTATTAATTAAAAATAAACAAAAAAGCTACAAATAATTCTATAAATCTACAAATTTATTAGTAAAGGTAAAAATATTCGATTTGATGGAATTGATTCAAGAATTTTTAAAGAAAGTTTTAAAAGAGGATTCACAAGCTTTACAACTTACCTTGTTGATCTTAGGACAAATGAATAGCGTACAAAAATAAATAAATTATCGCTGTGTTTGTGTTAAATTACTCCATATACCATATGTAATGTATGTAAATAAGACTACTAACTGGAAATTTTGGGCCCCAATGCAAAAGAACAGAACAATGACATACAAATTTAATTATAATGATTCGGCGCTAAATTTGAGTTCTGGAAGTGATTCCAACAGAATAGAACAATATAATATATTACCCAATTGGAAGCCTACGGTCAGAAAGGGTTAATGAGATTTTTACTCGCCTTATATTTATTTAAAACTATATTATTTTCAGTTTATCGTGCATTTTGTAATATGTTTATTAACGTTGCCTGTAAGGGCCCAGAATGTCGAGGGTCCTGCTCAATTTTGACTTATGGTAGCTATGCGCCTGTATAGGTCTACATTAATTTACACACAAAATGAAAGCCGAACAAGTAAGCCGATAAAATAGAACGAATCCAAAATCCATATCAAAGTAAAATTAAGTTAAAATATAGCACAAAGCACGTAACATTTTTTGTCGTTCTATATTCAATATAGGTAGGTAGATTATCTATGATGCAATGAATTCAATGTTGTGGTATAAACAACAACTGTAGCAGAATAAATTTAGGCGTTACAATATGTTAAGCTTTTTGTAGAGCTTTTGTTTGTGCAACCAATATGCGAATGTTATTTATTTTAGCATTTTAATTGCATACGAATTTCCACAATTAATATTTTTAATCGGAATTGTTGCGTATTTAAAATAAATAAATAAAAGAGCCAAATGGTGCGTTAATTGAATTGCGAATTTATTACAGACGTGTGGTGTTCATACAATTTTAATACTCCGTAATGAACTTTTATAATAGAAAATGGAAAATGGATATCCGCATTTTGAATAAAATGCTTATATAATGTGCGATTCAATATTATGACAACAAACATTAATTATATTGGCGATGGGCAAATATATTTTCGGTGGAAAATCCATTTTCCGTATATCCGTCTGTAAATCATTAGTTATTTATATAAAATTTAATGCAATTTGTTCGTTACATTACCCTGACTGATTTTGTTATATATGTATATATGTACAGTGTACACATAGAACAATGAATAAATAAGCAGTGTTGAATTTAGTAAGAGGAAAATGTGGGAGTTTTGGCTATATGTACGAGCAAAAAAGTATGCAGTGCATGTGCAACCAAATTGTAAATACAATTTAAAAGTAATTAAAAAAAACCCTACACACAAATCATGATAACACAAATGCAATTTAAAAAAAACCCCCCTAATTTGGCACTATATCTACGTATAGGTTCCTTCCTTTAATTTATTAATATTTTAGACTATTAATCAAAACGGATCATTGTCTCGCCATATACATAGTGATAATTAAACGTTATATTGCGAGTTTACATTAATTGAATGACGTATTTATGTGAGATCTAGATTATTTATGATATTTATGAACACAATGCCTAAAAGGATTATTGTGTAATTAGAATCAATTAAATTATTAAATTGTTAATAATGCTTTAGAGAACCTATACATTCCCTCATAAAACTTTACACATAATTAATTTCTTTTGCAATATAATATAAGGGCTAAAGGGAGTAAATAAAACGGTATGTCAATGACCACCGATAATAATTAATACGATTTTAAAGCAAAACTAGTTAATAATTATCACACAATGTTTTCTACAGATATTTAAATTTTTCTTTAGCTGCTTGTATTTTTAAATTAATATTCTATAAATAACCGACAATTGTTTAAATTTGTGGTTTCCAAAATGTGTTCTACGCTATCCTCGAATTCCACCAAAAAATTCAGGGGTTCCGCGTAACGTAACAGTTTTGGCGACCAAATTTTATATTATTCATATTTTGCTTGAGTTTGAGCTTGAGTTGATAAAAATTAAAAATATTATGTAAGTAGGTCACATTATCAATGTTTTAATTGCAATAAGTAATATTTTTATTTCCCTATTGTAAATTTCCATATTTCTACGTATGTATAGGCAAAATTCGGCTAACTTTAAAAAAAAAAAATTCTATAACCAAAAATCGCTGCGAAAAACCAACGTTTGTAATTTTTGTTTATTTGACCCGGTTTTAATCCTATCCCAAAAGCACTTCACTCCATTATACACCATAAAGGCAAAGGATTTAATTAATAGGATTAAACATTTTCTACCTAAATAAAGAGAATTTTGGATAAAATATATAATAAATTGAATTCCTTTAAGGAAAGGACTTTCTTATCGCTTTACATTTTAGTAGATAGAATAGAAGGTAGATCGCGTAAGTGTTTTTCCAAAATATATATTTAAAGGAGTTTTTTAAATATTGAATAAAAAATTTTGTAAAAATAATAATAACTAATTAATTTTGTTTGTGTTCTAAATTATTTTGAACAGATAACACTAAAATCAATTCTACTAAAGCCAAAAAATATTAAATATTAAAGTTAATGTAGGTATTTAAATATTTTAATTATAAATCGAAATTATAATGATTTAAAAAAGAATCTAACTACAAATATAAGAATAAAATAATAATTTAATTGACGAAATCAATTTGAATATGGAAATTTCTTTCAATCATCCATAATTTCACTGGCAATATTGCTTGCCGCACATGAATATTTATAAAACATTTAGTTTACGTAAACCATAACGACACAATTGGAATCAAAATGTCCTAATTTAAAAATGTTTTTTATCAAAGCTTCTTATGGCATCCAATAAAAATGATATCATGCAAAAATTTCAAAATTGCTTTCCATTGGAATACATCCAATGTCGACTTATGGCTTATGGTTTGGCAAATATTTTTTAATGAAAATAAATGCAAGAAGCTACTTTAAGGAGAGTTATCCGTTTAGTTTTCTTTGTAACAAAAAATGTTTTTGTATTTGCAAGGCATTATTATTTTTCTTTTAGGAAATATTTTTCGGTTTAATGTTAGTTCACCGTGTATGCATATGTATAGCGTATAGGTATATAAGGCTTTTATAAGATTTACATACAATTGCTTTTATAACCAAGAGATCATTTCTAGTTTAAAAATCAATTAAATTCATTTTTGATTATCTTAAGCTTTAATTTAGGCTGGTTGCTTTATGACAGTCACTTTAGGGTTAAGGCTGATGGCTTTAGGTTGGTAACTTGCAGTATGCTGGATGTTGGTGGTGTCTGCAGGCTGATTACTTGAGGATATATATCATAAGGTTTTAGTTTACTCAATCATTTTTTGCGTTTTGTATATGATCTAGAGGAAAACCCGCTATTCATTTGGATAAAAACTCAATTTGTAATTTATAAAATATTCAAACCGATAAACTTATTCAGATCGATCTAATGAAAGTTTACTAAAATTAGATTACTGTCACAACATAAATATCAAAAGAAAGTTGCCACAACTCTAACGAAAAAAAAAACAGTTTGTCAGGGTTATAACTACAATGAGCTTAACCATTTCATTGAACCAAATAGCCAAATAATCCCTCACGTTTCAGTTATATTGATCCAAAAAATAAAAGAATCCTTCTATATAAGCTTTCAATAGTCAAACAAATTAAGTTTCTTATACTTCTTAGTCTTTCAATCGAGAATTTAGTTTTGTTCTCTACATATGCACGCTTTTATATGTATGCATATGTAGGCTGTAGTTATATATAATATAATATACATATATGTATATACATATATCATTCAATATGGTTTTTATATAACCTCAAAAGAAAGTGTTATTCAAGTCCATCAAATTATATACACACAACTACACGAACAATGGATGGACGAATGAATGAATATAATTTTCTGGGAAATTCAAAATAAAAAAATAAATAATATTTTAACATATTTTGCATAATCATAAAACAACATTCAGACTTTAATGTAACTTTTGATTTTCATTCTACACTTAAATAATACAAGCGCCCCCGGTGCCTTGTGAAAACTTTGTTAGGATGAGTTTAGAGTAAAACTTTTGTTTATATTGCAAATTATGCTAATCTAGATGGATTTTATGTGACAAAATGAGCAATTAATTTGAAATTTGATTTACATGTTTAACAGAGATAATTGAAAAATTGCTATTTAAAACAATTTACATTTGGATAAGTCTGTGAAAGTTAAATTTTTGGAAATATCAAAATGAAATGATGGCAAACATAAAATAACTTGAGAAAATATGTCAAGTAGAAATAATTTTGGTTGATTTTTGATATCTTTAGAAAAAGGTAGTCCTTAGTGGTTAGTTGTGGAAGAAATTTAGATTATGTATAGGCTTGTCATCGTTACACTGTGGTTGGTCTTACGGTTTTTATCTGCAAGAAAATATTAATTAGTTCTATAGACTTTATTTTACTTGCAAAAAATATTAATACCTATACAATATAGATACATACATATGTTGGTATTTATATAGGTAGGTACGTATATATATATTGAAATTTTTAAAATTATGTAGTCAATGGATGATTTGATATTATAAGGTTTTCTATCTGCAAGTATTTTTCAACGAAAGCTGGGATTTTTAAAGATTGGAATACTTTTTAGGTCCAAACAGCACCATTAAAGGGTTGACTTTTAAAAATATATTAATGGACTAAGAACATTTTTTTTTGGTAAATCCTTTCATGTTGAACATTTCTAAAACCGCCACTGCTATTTTCATAAAAATAAATTAAAACGTTTTATTTATATAGATTATAGATTTTTTCAATATTACATATTAATATTTAATATTTTATTTAATGTATAATGTATAATAAAGTAATAAAACTATATTAGTTATTAACTCTATTACCTATAGACAACGGTAAACGGTATCGTATCTGCAAACAAAACTAAATTGTCAATAAAAAATTTATAAATAAAGTACTAGCAAAGCCATTGTCAAGAGAATCCTGTTTAATCTGTCCAATCGATATATATTGCAAAAAATCTGGAACAAAGAAAATAAATGGAAATTCGACTTCCAGGGGGAACAACATCAGCAAACAGACAATTATATACATAGATACAAGCTCTTTAATACCTACAGATACAAGCTTTATAATACGTTTAAAACCTGGGAAAAAAAACTTGGTTGATTCCCTTATGGTTTGGTTTGGTTTATTAGAAAATAAAAACTTTTTGATATATATGTATGTATAAATGTATACTATACCTACTATCTATAGGTATGCGTTTATAAGGACTTGTATCCTTTTTTAATTATAATTATGTTGGATAAATGCACTTTAATAAAGAAGGGTTGGTATCAGACATCTGATTTTTGGAAAGCGGAAGGTGTGAAGGAGGAGGAGGGGGTCTAATGATAGGGCCGACCTCTTGTCTTGAAAAAGTTGTGTTTTGCAACTCGTACTTACTAGGTTTTGTGTTCAATCAATTATTTGAATTCTACGAAAAGAGATGTTTCTAGTTCTTTAATTCTTATAGAGATCATTTAGTTTTTAGATTTTATTGAAGATTTTCTTCAATATGTGGCACACACAAAAAGAGACATGGAAGAAAAACTTTATACTCTAGCGAAATATGCAAAGTAAGTTGGTCTAAAAATAAATGCTGGGAAAAATAAGCCACTATTAATACGTCTACTATTTCTTACAAAGGAGCTGAGCAAAATGTTTTAGTTAGCATCAATCATTATTTGTTTTATTTGATGTTGTTTTAAAATTTAACCCTATTACCGGAAAAAAAGTTAGTTGATCGTTTTGGTGATCATTCATAATTACGATGATCAAACATTTTTTGGGTCACTATGTTTTCAGGAACAAAAATTAATTTCCAAATTATGTTCTCATTATTTCTGAAGGAAAAACTATTAATTATTATTTCTTTGAAGAAATGTAATTTATACACACAAAAAGAAATTGTTTGTATAACTTCACTGATACATTGGAGCTATTTGCTTTAATCTTCAATAATCTACTCAACAGAAATAGCAACAGAAACTATCACTATTATTTGATTAGTTTAAAATGAACAATATTTTCTTGTATTTAATGAATAATACAATATGTTTGCCTACATATAGGTCATAGACATCACTAAAGGATATCTAATATATAAGATTACAATTATTACTCTATTGAATGCAATTATACAATGACAGTTAGTACATATTGGATGCAAGCCTTTAAGACTAATCCAAAATGTACAATTGCATAAACACAAAAACAGATGTATAATTAGTTTCTTGTCATTTGAAGCTATACCTGAAACAATACATAGATTATATGTATACGACAAAACATAATTCCCAATAGCCATAGGAGTAAATGCATTTTGCTAATGAAGGTAGATATACAACCCATTCTCTAATCCTGAAGATTTTCTGTGTAGATAATTTCAGGACATGCTAAATTATCCATCATCACGTTTATTTTGTCTTTGTAGACTATAAAATTCTATGACAAACAATATTTCAGATTAATAATTAATCGAACTAACAATACATACTATAAAAGACGCATCATTTTAACTATAATAAGTATCTGTGTTTGTCTAGATCGTTTAGATGTCTTACCAATTATTCTTGCTCTCTCTATCCCATCAAAATCATTCAATAGACATTATCAATGGGAAAGATTCCATATTATATTTTACAAAAAATGTAGCATATCAGAATTTTCTTATCCACGAACTCTCCTGTCTAAAAAAAGGTTTTACTTGCAATGAAGACTATCTTGTCTAAAGGCCCCGTTGTTAATAGAATCCATTGTACAAAATGACATTCTTCTCTGAGGACTATTTCATTCGTTAAAATCATCAGCCCTTTTTATAGGTCGATAGGTCTATAAAGTCTATAAAGTTCAAGATCTATCCATTTCGTATACGGCTTCCGTACATGCATATCGCAATGTAGTTATATATATTCCCTAAAAGCTTATTGAATAAGATTAAGTTATTAACATAGAATGATGTCAATAACATAAATTGTAATTAAGTGTGCATTGTGTATGACAGTGTTTGCTATGCAATTTAACATAATCCTTTTAAAAGCTCTTTTGTTTGAATATGTAACAACATGCAGCACACTGAACATAAAGTAAGTGCATAACGACGTTTATATGGAACATTATTACATAAAGACAAACATACAAATTTTTGTTAACGTTTAAGCTCTACTCAGACGTCAAGAAGTTCAATGACTTTGCGATGTCATTTAAAATGTTGCCAATACATATAGTAAAACAATGCCTGGAACTTGTGCCAAATATAAATTGCAGAATAAGAAAACCACATCAAACGTTTGTATTTTATATTAGCGGTAATGCAAAAGTGTAGTACTGAAAGCTTTAACTTTGCAAAGTTTAAATTCAACATTTTTTTGATACAAATAAATTACAAATTGTTGTTTGTTAGATTTTAAGACTTTAAATATAGATTTAATCAACATTTTAAATAGTCCAATGTAGAGATTTTTGTTAACTAGAGGATTATTTAGATTTAGCTTTGTAGTACGGAATAATGGAAATATTAGAACGCGAGAGCCCTCTGTCTTATACCGTAATCGTAAAAAAAAAGAAAAAATCTTCAAAAATAATGATTTTTTTCAATTAAAAACTAGCCATTTTCGCAACAAAAAATTCGAGTATTTGGTCTTTTTAGGGGTTATCTAAAATATCTCCGATAATACAAATTTTTTTTTTTGCTAAACCTGATTATTAAAATTTTTCAAAAATTAGAAAAAGTCACAAAATTTCAGATACCTATTATGGGAAAAAAGATATTCAGTATTAAGGAACGAAAATCGCTAAGTTGACCGTTTTCGTCTTTCTAGTTTTATAGTTTTTTAAATTTTTATAAGTCAAATCACAAATGCATCGATAATTTGAAGATATGTAAATAACTATACATGTATGGAGAAATGTGATGGAAATTATCCAAACAACACTTTATTGGTATGATTAAAATAACACGTAACAGAAATTTACATACGGTTTCGTATAGTTGGAAAATAACAACCCCAAAATTTTCATCCAACATGGTGCTTCACACAAGTTATTTAAAATATCTTGTTATAATAAACCATATCTGCTTAACATCTCAAATGAAGTTAAACATCGAACTGTGGAAAATAACACTTCCGCAAATACACACAATGAACATTGCTAGACATTTTCCACAATATACAAAAGGATGATTTATTTTATGGAATGAGAATGTGGAATTTGTATACGCTACGCACACACATCTTTCAAATAGAAACAAGCACTTATACACGTACCTATTTACAATTATTACTTGTTGATTTCGTTATTAGACGATATAAGTATAATCATCAGGTGTGAACAAACATTTTTTTAATTTTAAATAATTCAATATTTAAAAATTATCAGAATTATTGATTATAATTTTTTCAATTTTGTATTACAATCATATTGAAATTCATACAGTCCCGTCCGTATGCTGTATGTTTTCTAACACTGGATCTATTATATACATACATATGAACAAATAAAATAATTAGGCAAATATCCCATTTGTAACGTTCTCAATTTAGGTAGGTGGATGCGTGTATTATGGAAAATTAAGTTTATTAAATTGGGAGTTACGAAAAGTGTAAATATGTTTAAATTATATGCGTGGAAATACTACCAAAATACTTCGCATATATACAAATATTAATTTACGTATGTTGAAGTAATAATATATAAAATTATTCCTCGAGGAGTTTGTTTTTTGTTTTTTCGTTTTTAGAAATTGATAGTTAATTATTAGTGTAATTAGGTATTTTTATTATTTTTTCATTAAGTTTGTCAAACGACTGGTGAACTTTTCCCAATATATATGTTTTATTCTTACCCTTAGTTGTTTGATGTTTGATTAAAATAAAATAGATAAGAAGTTGTCGATAGTCATCTCTAAATACTATTTTGCTCTTGTAAACAGCCACGTAAGCCACTTCTTTCAACTTATTTATTAAGTCAATGTCAATATTTTTTGTTCTATAATTTAAATTGAATTCTGATTTATAACAAAAGGGATAATAATACTAGTTCTATATAGTAGGTATGTGTATACTAACTCAGGATACGCCTCTACACTAAACTATAATATATTGAAATAACATTTGTACATACAATCATATATACATACATATATGCACTTAACACATTCATATATAGTAGACACATGAAGAATCTATGCCTTTATATTCTGTTATCAATTTATTTGATGATTTAGAACTATGACGATCCTATATGGATCTGTCTAATTAATTTATGTAATGTATACTGTACATATACAGTGTACACCTATGTACATACCTAAATATATCTCATGCTCATAGTTAATAAACTTATTCATATACGCTGTTTATTCAAAATATTCCACATAATATACATATCGGTAAAACTAATTAATTATGGCTCTTATAATACAACTAGAGTATATACACATTATCTATATGTATGTATGTACATGTATATTGTACATATACAATATCCATACACATCTTAAAAGAAGGATGTTCAAATGCACTCAACTAATTAAATAACCATCTACTTGCTGTCAAAGCGCTCTAAAAGAGTTTTGGGTTGTTTGATAGACATTATGTACGTTAGCAAACCAAAAGTTTTAGAACTTCAATTAGTTTGAACTATTTGTCTTTTTAGTAAGAATAAAAAAAAATCTATCTAAAACTACTACTATACCTATGTTTGTCAAATTCCAGGAATGCAAAAACGAGGTCTAGTTTTGTATGTTTATACAATGATTTTATGATTAAAAACAATTTAAAAAAAAAATATCTACAAAATTAAAAATAAACAAGAAAAAAAAAACAGTTATGAGACAAAATTCATTATTAGACACATATTCTGAGAAAGTCAATAGAATAAATGTGCATCAATATTAATTTTCTAAGTTTTATCTTTGGCGTCAAAATTGTTCATTAATCTATCCTGAAAAAAGGATAAATGTTATTAACTAGTTGAATTATTTCCTACCTATATGTACAATTATTTATAGGATAATATCGAACATACCATAAATTTATTAAAATGCGGATACCCCCTTACTAATGTACGAACTAAATTCACTACAAACCTCATTTATATATAAAATTATTATCAGCTACCTATATTCGGTATAATATATAGCAATATAATGTAATATCCAGATACCTACTACTACTATATACATTATTTACATGTACAATACATAAATACATAAATACCCAACCCCATAAATGGATATACATATCTAGACATTAATAATCCCTTGATAACATTGATGTGATTTGCATTTGAAATCAGAATTTCCAATATCCAGGTCATTCTATTCAGGATATGTGTGGTATCTGCAAGCTTTATTTATACACTATTATCTCCAATACTACATATATGCCTACCTATACATATACATACATAGTTCTGTAAATATAATACACATTGATTAATTTATTATTTACACAATTGTAGTTATATGCAATATGTAATTTTGGTTGATATTCATATGGAAAAAAAACTATTTTCAGATAAAGAAATGGAATTCAAGAGAGAGAGAGAAAGAAAAAGAGGGAGAGAGAGAGAAAATAACTCAAATTATAAAGGCCCCCCAGAAAAAAAAACCCAGAAGTTTATCGCGTAAAATTCTACATTTACAAAACATCTAATGGAGTCCAAAATCTCTGATGAGCCAAAAAATCTTTCTTCAAAATCCCCTCATTAACAAATTTGTTCAGCATATTTTGATATTATTGCATAATAACTGATGTGTAAATATATTTAAAAGCTTAAAGCTGTATAATAAATTTACCCATGACCTATCCCATATATGTACCTACCTCAATCCTTATGTGGCATTATGTAGTGTAAAATAGCAAGGTAGGAGGTACCTAATATAGAGTCAATTCGAGAATAAACGAAAAAGACATGTTGTAAAATCTTTAATGTCGATTCGAGCATTTTCTTCGGAATTAATAATAAAAAAGCGCCCTTGATATAAAATCGAATTATGTAGACAATTTGAAGAATAAGTGTGTTCTACGTAAAGGTTTTGATGAGAAAATTGTCATACATAACATTGTTTGTATATTGACGGTTACAATGCAATCTTACTTAACTACATTTTTATAAATTATAAAAGAAATAAATGGCACAATGAAATATTTTTAAGGATTCAAACTTATGTTTCTGGTTATATCAACAGGATTATGGCAGATAGAACTAAAATAGATATTTTTCTCATATTTTTGATAATATGGAAATGATGGGAAACATGAATTAGGCTATAAATAAAAAGTAAAAACATATTTTCGAAAACAATTCAGTTAGCCAATAGTGCATTATAGCCGTCGAGATTAAATTTTAATTTGTTCCATATAAAATTTTCATTTCTACAATTCCTACTCTTTTTATACGATTTAAAGTATTTTTTTATATTCTATGTGAACAGATAATAAATGAAATAAAAAAAAATATAAAAGGAAGAAGTATGGTATGTACCTACCAATTCCAGAAATAATACATTTTTTCAATTAACAAGTTATGTGTACCTAACCTACCTAAACGTACATAAAAAGTTATTTGAAAATAGATTTGAAAGCTTTGACACATCTATCGAATAAAAATATTCATCAAAGCTTATACAATATGTATACATACATTACATACATACATAAGTACGTATAGTATCTCTAGGTACATACATAAAGTGGGATTATTTTTGCTTTGAGCTTTGAATTTTAGCTATGGATTTTAGCTAATGATTAAATAAAACTTCAATAATGCTCGTATATTAGACAATAGTGTACCTAATGGACGAAACTTTCTCTATACGTAATTAAGTACTTATGTGCATATACTCAATTACAAAAAGGATTTGGGTTGTCGAATCAAATTTATAAAGGAGATTTCCAAATTTTCAATTCCAGGCACTAAAACCAGGGTGCAGTTCAGTATGTATTTTGTATTTAGACTGTACTTTATTATATATGTATATATAGTATGTAGGTACATAATATAAAGATCTTATCTTATCGATGACAACATCAAAGCTGCTAAATACTCTCATATACCACGAAAAACATCAAAAGAAGGGTAAATAAACACATTTAGATAATCTAGTTATAATGTATGTATCTCTCTGGGAAACGTTTTAAAAGCTTTTGAAATACATAAAATCAATAAAAGCGAGTTCACAGAATTTGGTTATCTGGCATCCTGCACATAAACATTTTTCATGTTTGTACAGTTAACTACACTTTTATATCATCAACATAGAATCCCAGTATTTGGTCCTGATTTTAATAGTAGGCGCCTACCTATATATAATGTAGTAGGTACGATGTACCTACAATGTACATATCCAGTAATATCCATATATGATCCTATGTAGGGTAAAGTGGGACAAAACCATACACAAAAGGTTCATTTGTGTAAAGGTATCTCTTCTATAACACGGTAGATATGTTCCAACATAATTCTGTGTTGTATGGGACTATTGTAGAACTACCGTGTAATACGAGAATTTTCGCAATTTTCTTATCATTATACATATAGTGAAAGTAAATAATAAAAGTTTTTCATGTGGGGTCAAAATGATACAATTTACAAAATCTAAAAAGCCTACATCGAAAACCTCTCAAAGAAAATCTTATGCCTGTGTGTTTATTTCAAACACTGACCAAATTTGAGCCAAATTTAATACAGGTTTCTTCTGATTTACTGTTGCTCCACAAGTCATCACAAAATTAATCAACATTATTTACTAATTGAAGTAAAGTTGCCTTCACAAATATAATTGTGTACCATTTTGCCCTATATTATTCTATAAAATATTGAAAATACATAGTGTAATCAAAATATAATAATATTATTTAATAATCAAACGTATAAAATTACTTTGGTTTTTATCATAAAAACTTGAGAAGGAATAATTAAAATAATGTACTAAACTTAATTTCTTTCCAATTCGGGAATAACATTTACAAAGAATTCGCCTAATACTTAAAAATTTGTATAATTAATATTTGACAAAATCCAAACCCACAATTTGGATAAATATAAATTTGTCTCGTTTTACCCCGCCATACCCTATACCTACATGAATATGTACATCTATCTATACCTATCTATAATGTAAAATGAAAAGGCATCAGAGCTATATAGGTGAATATTATGATTCATATATCGATCAGTTCTGATTAAAGGGGGGTGGCCCATCGGCCAGTATTGCAAACTTAATTACGGAGCTGTTCAATAACGAAAAAGGATGCTTTATACATGAATAAACCTGACACAACGCTAATTGTTCACTTTTGCATTGTACGATTTGGCTTTGTTAAATTTTTACAAAAACATTTTTTTTCCCCGACTGCAGCTCCATTTCACAATTTGTTTATAACGAAGTTTATCAAATCTGTTCAAAAGGAATATTAAATTTTCCTTGTTATTGAATAAAGGCATTTGCAATGTAAATTTTTTATAAAAAGTGCCCCCAAAGTTTTCGTAACAACCTTTTAATGAAAATTATAATTTTTTATCATAATTACAACTACAATATATTAAATAACAAGATAAATTAAATAACAATTTAAAAATATTAGAAAATTATTCTTAGATTTTAGGAAAAAATTCTTCTCATAGTAAATATTAAATTACAATCATAAAACGGTTAACCGATTTGTTCAAACGCATATTTGTGTCTTTATTGTCATAAAATAGCATAAATATTAACTCTTGATAGTTATGATACCACTGATTATATCACTCAGTAACCTAACATTTTCCTTGAGTACAACAATTGAAATGGTCAAGCAACAATTTCACAAAGTTCGGATGTCATTTCATATACTATGTACTGTACGTACATATATGTTGATAAAGTTTAAAATTATAAATAAATAAAATTCGTCACTACACAATAATGTAGAGACAAATTCAATAACGGAAGTATGTATATTGCAAACATTAGCCCTTTTGACAATCACGAAAAGCTTTCAATTAATAATCGATTTTATCTATCAAAACTCAAACATTCACTACTACATTTCATTTATAGCTAGCTATGTGTGATAGTTGGTAAATTGAAAAGTTTTTAAACAAACTTAAATATTCCATTTCTAAACTATCCTTTATATTAATAGGGTAAAGTGGGGCAAAATGTTAGGTCAGTCTGTCAAACTACTCAAAAATTTGCCAACGAAAAATAATTCTACCTTTGTAGTTATTTTCCATTGTAGAATTAAAAAAATTTTCACTTTCAATTTCACTTTGTATGTCAATTTTTTTAAATAGAAAAATGTCTGATTTGCTTCAGAAATAATAGATTACTTAACATGTACAGCGCCATATGACTACTGGTGGACACAGATATAATTGGTTTTAAATTGGATCAAAATTTACGTAGCGCTGTAAGTATTAATAAACTGTCAAAATTTTAACTTTCAAGCTTCAGCCATTTAGCCGTAATCTTGATCTTGATCGTGAAAGAACGAACATGCATATTTCGGCATAAAATTTAACGAGAAATACGATCAGTAATTGAGGGGCATTACAAACTCTGTACCAAAGTTATAATATCATACGGGTATAAACACAATTCGGTTACCCATTTACCATTTAAAGCACACTGGGTAGACAAAATTATAAATCCTTTAATTTACTTCATTTACTATTTTGTCTAATTTAGGTATGTACAATGTACATGTACATAATGTACGTACATGTACATAATATGTATGTCCATTCAGGTTGCTACTACGACAAATCAATTTAGAATATAATAAACAAAAAGTTTTTTTTTTATTCTACTCTACTTAAGCTGGGAGCCCAAAAATATATGTAGTCATTCATATTACTCACTGAGTGAAGTAAAATGGGCAATTTACAGAATGTTTTAAAATTGGAAGAAATATTTAAACAAATCATGCTTCAGGTAAAATTTTGTAAAAAAAAAACACTCCAAATATGTATTTTAACTAAACTTGAGGAAGATGATCAAACGATGACCCTTTAAACCTTAAACCCCACCTTCCCTTATATATACTAAATATTTATATATATATTTAGATATATATACATATACATATATATGTGTATATACCTTTATGCTATCCATGTATATACTTACGAAGTGGGAATTTTGTATAAAATAGATAAAAGGACTATGATACAAAATAATTCATGAGCTAACTACGAGATTTTAAATATTTATTTTTCAAGCTTTGTGTTTGTTTTCCCGGAAAGAGAAATCAATAGCGTCGGTCTCCGCATTATATGAGAAAGTTTGTGACATTTAGTAGATACAATACGAATATTTTATGGTTCTCCTCTCTCTCTATATAGTAAAAGTCGACGACGAGTGCTTGTACAAGAAATTGAAATGATAAAGCATTTCTGTTTACTATCTTCCATTATATATTAATGGAAGAATTCTTCATACCATTATAAAGTAATTTCAATTATCTTTTAATTTATTTGTGTATACCATCTAATAAAAGAAGCTTTGGGTCATTTTCAAAATAGACCTTTTATACTTCATTCTTAATAAATATCTCACGTAGGTACATATTTTCATTTGTAAATTCATAGGTAATTGAAAATAGCACAAAATTATTCTACATGCCTATACATATACATACATACATTAAACCATATCCTTTATTTTTCACAGCTACTATATCTAATTCTAAATTGAGATATAACTTCTAAAGATTACAAATCATAATTTATATTAAAAACAAATTTTAGTTATGTATAAAATCATTTAACTTTACGACATATTGGTGTTCTCTAAGATAAGGCTCCTTTTTAATGAAGCTCTTGGGCCGAAAACTGTAAATTAGTTGGTAAGGTTAAATTAATTTATTAATGAACAGGGCAATAACAACAATATCAAATTAATTTCTATATGGTTCTATATATATATATATATATACGGAACTTGTAGTACCCTAGGGCTGCGAACCGACATCACATTTACGTGAATAGGGTGTACTTAAGATAAAATTTACTATATTTTTTATAAGTAATTAGCAACTGAAAATACATAGTTCTATAAGATCATGGTAGCATTTATGTATAATGTATGTATGTATATATAAGTGAACAGGGCCGGTATGTATGAACAGGTCCGGCACATTCATAAGTAGTTGGATCATTAAGCAGGCACGCAAGCTTAAGATGGGCACTATAAAGGAGATTTTTTGTTTTTATGATAAAATAAAAAGTAACAAAAAAAATAGTGAAGATATAAGAAAAGGTAGTCCCAGAAGCATTAAGCTAATAATTGGTTTTGTCCAATATTTATTTCCATTTATGAGCTTTGAGGTCAAATTTAGCCCTGTTTACAAAGTTAACGTTAAATTTGTTTCTATCAGTGGCGAATCCTGCAAATGCTGCCAATTAAAAATATATAATATAAAAATACAAAGTTTCAAAACCATATCTTCAGTATTAAGAAAGTTCATAATTGTGTCACTTTTTAAAAAAAAAAGCCGAAAAAACGGTCAAGATTTTCGGTGCATGCCCAATTTTTTTCTATTTTCTTCCATTAAAATGATGTAAGTTTTTTTTTAAAATAGTCCCATATGATAATGAGATCAATAATTCTCAGGATTCCCCACTTGTTTTTATTGTTTGAAATGATACAAAACATCATAGTTTCGTGAAAGAACCAGATTTTAGACGATGCCTGTTTGTCATTGTTGTTGCTATTGCACATAAATGAATACAAATAATTATTGTTTTTTGAATGATAACCTGCATCTGCTTAGCATCTCTAATTCAAGCGAATAACTTCGTAAAATCCTTCAAAAAAGTGCCATTTTTTTTAATTTTTAAAAAACATGCAAATTTCACTTGTTTGATATTAAATGCAATTAAATGATAACCAAATGTGTATACATACCAATAATCACCCACTAATTGTTGTTAAAATTTCCCATCTTCATTTAATATCATGCGGAAGGTTAATCCAATTATCGCTTTCTTATTGGTTTAATTATGTGATGAGTTTATGCAAACTGTTTTTTTAATTAATATTAAACGAGTCATTAAAGGTAAATTTTTTGTTGTAATTTTTTCCAATTAGTAGATACGTTTCGTACAACTTTTATAAATGTACCCATCTACCAGAAAGTATCCGATTATAGTTTTCTAATGGCTCCTTAAAATTAAACTTTTCACCCTTTTTTTTATCTGGGGGGTGCTGCATGGAATAATGTAATATATACAGTCAACATAATACATACTTAATTAAATTAATTACACACGGTTAAGCAACAAGTAGTCTATTTAATATACTTTATGTATAACAGTTTTTACAAATTACGTTTTTTTTTGTTGTTGTTGTGTGAATTCAACCCCAGTAATTATTTCTTTTTTGTCTTCAGAAACAATTTTTATGGGTTCAAATGGTATGTCATTAGTGTAAAATGATACTTTGTGTACTACAAACGAGCTTTGTATATAATTACTGCTATCATTAAGATGTAATACGAGAAGTTGATTACTTTACTTCTTCAAATTATTAAAATAATATCATGTTTTAAATGTGTATACGGATACATACATATAATGTCTAACAATGTTATTTAAATAGGGAATCCTTCTAAAGGAGAGGTGTATGTAATATATGTAATGTATGTAGGTTGTAGGTATATCTAGTTCTGAATATTTTCTAATTTTTGGGAATGTTTTCCAAATTTTTTTTGAAGATAGTGAGAAAATGTTGTTTATTAATATTAAATATTTTTAATACAATGGCTTTTATAGGTATTAAAAATTAATTTTAATTTTGTGTTGGTGGAAATATATGTATCCAAAAACATAACAGTAAGGCGACGAAATTTTGACGAAAATCAGTAAGTATACTAGGTTTCTGAGATGATTGGATCTACTTGTTATTTTCTAAATAACTAACAGGGCACAGAAATAGAAGAAGAGCTGACATTCAACTATAACAAGAGAAGTACGATTAACGTTTAATTAAAGAAAAATACATGCGTTCCCAATCCATTTCCATATGTATCCAACAATAAATTCCTAAAATTAAATACAATAAATAAATTTTTAAATAGAATTGGTTGTTTTTAAAAAAATTCATCCAAAATTTGTAAGAAATGCTCAAGACAGCCAGGAGCATTACAGGTCTATTCTCTTAAATCATCCATAATGGTTTTTTTTTCACAAACAGCGGAACGAATTCCATTATCTCACTAAATCTATGTACATACCTACATCTTCGATTTCATTTCTATTCAAAATTCATTTCTATGGGTTTATTTAAGTTCCACTGCAGCTTCAATGAACAATAAAACTAAGCTGTTTGTTATTCGAGATCATATAAAAAAAAATGTAACAATCATCACAATATGACAAAAAATATAAGAGAAAATATTCAAATCATCCATTTTACAAATAATAACAACACAATAGAAACAAAACTCAACATCCTATATACATATATAACCAAAAACAAACTCAACAAGTAGAAATAATATATACATACATAAATAACAAAATATTACAACGACATAAACCATAACAAAACAAGAGACAACACAGAACAATTCAATTTTCAAAAACAAATCATGTATAACACTTCATTATTATGCGATTAAATCAACCCTTAAAATTAACTTATTATATTTCGCTAAGCACGTAATAAATTTATCCTTCCTCTTTGACTTTCACTCAAACCATCCACCTCAGTCCGCCACAACAATTTTCCAACACCCCTCTATACAGCATTTGCACTTTCGCTCGCATATTTTATGTGGTATTATAAATGTCTTCGCCAGAAAGTCTGGGAAACAAAACAGAGAAAGTGTTTTGAATATAATTTCCGGCGTGCTTCCTGCTTTGCTTTTTATTTTATTTTTTTTTTTTTTTAATTTAAAGTGCGCACTCTCAACGTATGTGTCAAGCACATATATTTATTTATAACTATGTATGTATATGTGTATGGTTTTCCCAAAAGCTTTCCGAAAGCTTTACAATATGAGATTCTCATTTTTTACATTTTATGTAATTCGATGAGAGTACAGCGGAATCGGTTCGGAGAGAAATTCGACCTAATCTCTGAATATACATATATGAAGAGAGAGAGAGTGTACAAAACTATATCGGTCGGATGACTTTGTTCATATGTACATATATGGAATGTACCTATGTAGTAATTGTGTGCAAAGTGCAAAGTGTATTAGCTATGCATTTGTTTTATGTAGGTATGGTAAGTATAGTCAGTGATGATTTTGAATAATTGATAAATCTATTCATATTAATACCTGTGTGTTGCTTAAAAATTAATGAAGTTATAATGAGAAAACTGATTAAAATTTGTATACAGTTGGACAGTTGATTTTTAATTACTTTACCTTTAGACTTTAGAGAATACATGTGTATGCATTTGGGCTGAAGTTTTTTAAGTGCATAATTATTTGGAGCATTTAGAGATAAATAAAGTAGTGTGTAATATGATTTGTTATTATACCCGTTGGATGTTTATCAAAGGGTATTATAACTTCGGTAAGGGAGTTTATAACGCCCCTTAATACTCATCGTAAAATTTAACACCATTGTCTTTCTTGTGAAATTCTAAGTCGAAATATGGATGTCCTTCCCACCGTAATAAAGAATCCAGCTAAACGGCTAAAATTAGAGAAAGCTGAAATTTTGACAGATCTCTATTGTTTTTGGAGCAAATCGGACAAAATATAGTGGAGGCTGTAGTAAAGTGTGAACCTAATTTTTACCATTTTTCAACTTTACGTGTTGTTTTTTTAAGAACAAATATAAAAATTAGAATTACACATAAGTAATCGTTGCACATGTCATATAATTATTTAAAAATATATTAAACTTTTTTTTTTAACCGAAATTAACTAGAATATTTTTTTTTAATATGGTTGAAACAAGAAATTTCCACCGCACCTATGGAAAACTATGTAAAAAAAGAAATATTCAACCTCTGCAAAACATAAAAGAAAAATCTAGAAATGTACTGGAATTCTATACAGATCGAATAAAATATAACGACTGGCTGGTCATTTTGGATAGTCTATCGACAGATGAATGTTTGACAAGATTATTGATCAAATCCAGAAAAAATCTGTCTTATGGTAAAACAATATTATTCTGTACATTTTTTCAAAAATTAAAATTTTTAATTTAACAAGTTCTAGAAAAATTCGACACAGAGAAAAAAGTACGAACCCTAAAGGATGAACCGTTAATTGTTACAAAATTTATATTTTCCTCGATGATTCATTCGATATCTAAGCTTCTTAAGCAAAATTCAGCTATAACCGAATTAAATTTGGAAGGATTGCCATTATCGGTGAAATACCTTCAAAGTATTTCACAGGTATAATTTTTATTTATCTTTTATGTACATATATATATATTATATATATAATATAAACCATATACGTGCTTATATAATACGACATAATAATAAGATTTACTTACCTCATATGATAAATTCGATTGTGTTATTAAAATTCAAAACAAGTACCTACCTACCGGAATGAAAACCCTATTTACCAAAGATCATCAATTACCATCAAAAGACTATAGTTATATTCCCGAACGTAGATATTACATTTTTCCTTCATCAATGTATATATAAATATATTTATATTCAAGTTAAAAAATTCTTGTTTAAAAAAAAAAAAAAAAAATGCCAAACTACCCATCCACTTTTAAAACGAAAAGAAAATCTTAGGCCATCAATAAAAATTCTCGTAGCATAAGCGCTTAGCTTTTTTTTTACATTCCACGTAAATACTGACTGTATGTGTATGAGTAGGAGTACGTACATACATAGATATTTCCCTTAGGACTTTAAATATATTGTAATATGTTTGTGGCCATAACATTTATATATATATATATAAGTATATAGAGTTAGATATATAAAAACATACGTACATATTTATATACATACATACATATAAAGGGATATGATATTTTTCTTGAGTGAGTACACTTGTAAGTAATATGATACGTTGTCATATATCTATCGTATGTTTTAGACAGAATAATTTTGTATACAAATAACAAATTCAAAATGATTAAATATTTAAACTATGTCTTTATTTAATGTTGCAATTTAATTGTTTTATGTTATATATGAACGTGAACGTAGTTATGATTGTTTTTATGATGAATATTTAGTAAAATAAAAGTGGTAGAAAAATTGTTAATAAAATAATAAATAATAAAAAGGATTCTAAATAGATATTGTATCTATTATTAGTGATGAGCAAAATCAATCTTTGATTGAAAAACTAAGGCCAAGAAATTTTTTTACTGAGAATTAACAAAGAATTAATATTTTCTTATATATGTAATTGGGTGACATTTGATTTTGTTTGTTTTTATACTCGAATGTTATTAATCAAATAAGGGTATTGTAACTTTAGTACGGAGTTTCTCAAAATATGCATGATCAAAATTCCGACTAAACGACTGAAGCTAGAAAGCTGAAATTTTAACAGTTTATCTTGTAGTCCTAGAGTAAAATCTCTATTGTGACAGAAATGCCTCATACTATATGAATAGAATATGCAAAAAAGTTTTCCACAAGAACAAAAAATTATTTATCGTTAAAAATTTATTTTAATTTTTCGAATATCTCTACTTTAATCATTCTCAAGAAGTGGTTCTTTGTTAGTCTGATGCTCATAGAATTTAATAACTTATTCGATGTGTAAGATAAATTATTGTCATCTCATCGAACCGGAATTGGCCTACTATATCCCGTTTGATGAAATATTTTTCTCACTATGTTCATTTTATATACTAGTAAGAGAAGATCTCATCAAATCGGAATCGAAATTGGTACTAGTATCTGGCACCGTGGATACTTAGGTCTACTTTAAATTATTGTCATGACGTGAAGAGACTAGTGATGGGTGAAAATCGTTCAATTCGTATATTATAGTTATTTTACATAAAAATAGGCGTCGAATTTAATAGATCCGAAGAATCCAATTATATAATTTTTTCAGTTGCTTCACTACGCTAAGCTAAGCTATCAAATAAAAAAGTTACTATAGGTACCTATAATTATTTGTTTACTTGCATAAAATGTAATTTTGCGGCATAAATTTCTATGACAAACTAATATCGCACATTTCCATTTTTGGTTAGATTACAAATATGTAATTACCTATAGAAACCAACCAAATGTACACATTATACAATAATTGATGTTATGATTTCGAAAATTTATCATTATTTAGGGACTCACCCAAAATACATCACTACAAAATATCAGCTTTGCCAGAAGTACACTAATGGATGAAGGATGTGAAATAATTTGCTCCACTATTAAACATTTGCCAAATATTGAACAAATAAATTTTTCAAATTGTAAATTGAGCATTATTGGAGCAGAGGCTGTGAGTGCATTGTTAAAGGTAACTTAAAGGTTTACACTCATACACTGAAATCGTCTTAAATATTATTTTATGTATAATTGTACGATGTACGTACATATATGATTATTATAGAAATACAGTAGAAAGAAAATGTAATTTTCAGTATCAAAAAATTTTTCGCTACTCTGAGGGATGGAAAAAATCCTTAAGATATACAGAAGTTGATCCCGACTCTATACCGGGCTTGAAAAGTATTTTGCTTTCTCATAATCCCGATATAGGCGATAATGGATTAGAGATGATTTTGGAAATTTTGAAAGAAGATGTCTGGATAAAAGGTGATTATATATTATGGAGGAGATATTTAATAGAATTTATATGTTGTCTGTATGTACAAAAATATAGTTATTGATGTGCAAAACTGTGGAATAACTGATAGTGGAGGTCAAGCTATCATTGAATGCTTAGAATTTAACAAAACGATTTTGGTGTTTGAAATTACAAACAATAACATATCTGAACATATTGCCAACAACTTACAACGACAATTGGGTAATGATCCAGTTGAAACGGACACCAGTAACGAAAAATTATCTCCCAGGACTATTGTCAGTCGACTTAAGTTAGTTATTCTAGAGTAAATTGATTCCACTATGAGAAACATATTTTTATTTAAAGTGAGAAAATTGCATTTTTGGAACTACAACTTGAAAGTGAAGTTTTCAATCGCAAACAAATTGAAACATTTAACGAACAGTTACATAAACAAATAATGGAATGTCAAAAAGAGATGTCGATTCAAAATTCTTACAATGTACCGGACGGATATACGCTCATTCAAAAGGAATCGTTGGACAATATTTTGAATGAGTAATATTTCTAAGATATTTCCTATTCTTAGTAAATATAGAATATAAATTGTGTAGACTTGAATCGTTAAGACAATCTTCGGCGGATATTATTCAAAAATCCCATTCAAGTTATCAGCTAAAAAATAGGATTCTTCACAAAGCCAAAAGTGAAATGGTTAGCTATAGGGATAATATTAGATTATCTAAAATATCTCAGTCAGAGTCTAGAATCAAAGATAATAGAAGAAGAAATAAAACGGTAAGAAGAATTGCACAAGATGAAGTGAACATAACTAATGACTAGTCTATTATAGATTCCGGATAAAATTTACATTGAGAAAAATATCGGCGATACAGCTGCTAATTGTTCTGCAATAGAATTCAATGTTCAAAATCAAAATATTTCCAATGGAAAGAATAATACTGGCGGCCACAAGGATGATAAATTTCTAAATAATAAGAAACCGGTAATTGTTTTAATAAATTGGCTTCCTTCAATTTTTTTTTTTTGGTTTTTAGAAATTTCTCGACGCAATGTATTTGTTTATGAACGACAATAATAAAAAGAATAAAATCATCGATAATGACACTGACTGTGACGAACCATCCGATGATACTCTTGTAGATGATAAAGATTCTGATGAATATTCAAATAGTGACATTGATGATGCAGAAATTGAGGAGTTTGAGAAATTTTAAAATGAAGCTTTGAAATTTATTTGACATTATTTTATATATTTCCTGATCTCATTAATATACTTGTTCTATTTGACGCATTGTTTTATTAGTTAGCCATAAGCAGTGTTTCACCTGTAGCTGATCAACCTACTTTTATCATAGTTTTTCAACCGGTCGTCGGTTTTGGGCTCCCTGTTTATGTGAAACTCCAAATTACTGTCCCAATGTATGTTTACAATTCAATTTATTTATGTTCTTTAATTTTTGTCTTTTGAATGTATTGTCCGTCGCTTCGGAATATCTTTACTTCAATCTTTTTCCCCACTTCTTTCCTAACCTGATGCAATGAACCTAATAAATGGACTTGTAATCCTGGTATCTGGCACCATCGATAATCCGGTCGAGCTGGCAACACTACTTTAAATGTTCATGACATGAATAGACTCGTGGATAATAATGCGGACAAAATGTGATATTGCGTAATACTGAGTGAAACGCGACGTTCAACTGTTAAAATTAATTTCACAGCTTCGTTGCCGGAACATTGTGTCGCGTAAAAAAAGGATGAGGTGTACGTGTTGTAGGTTTACAAGTATGTACAGTACATACATACATTATGTACGATAAACTGAATTATATATAAAATACTTTTCGTATATTTTCTTATTCATTGAATAAGTACTATTGAATTCGTTTTTGTTTTATTTCTAAAGCATTTTTGTTAATGACCCACAACATAAATCTTCCGTAATAAAATGTACAAATATCCAGTTCAGTTCATGGCTAAGCATGACCTCTATAAAAATTAATTCTCGAGTGAGTAATAATGAGATACGCCAAAAACTCATATTATTAGACCATAAGGCATAAGATGTACATATGGACATTGTTTGTATGTATGTATATATAGAGGCATTGTCGCAATACTATTCTTATATGTACGAATTGAGTAAATATTTACTTTTATTTGGCCTTTTAATTTGATTTATAGGTTTTTTATTGTGTTGTCTAATTTTATTTTCGTAAATTAATCATCTGACGGCTGCATAAATTTGCATCGAATTTTTTCTATATATCACATCAAAAAATGGTATTTTTAACTTTGTAACTTTGTAATACATAATATATCGAGGAATAGTACAATAGATCTACAAAGATCGCGGTGCTCGGGGACTAAATGGACCAACCTCAAATCTAAACTATGCAGGAGTTTCTACAGGTACTTAATAACTTATATTGTCATTACGCCTTACCATAAAAATCTGTGATATAAAAAATGGTTTTAAACAAATTTACCTAAAATATGATGTTCTGGTCCTTCTTTCTAGTTTTCCAGAATATTTTTTAATCTAATAATGTTCCTATGGAGTCCGGTCAAAGATGTAACCTGAGACAAATTTCTGCACATCATCCTTTTTTAAAGTCTTTTATGCGGTATTTTTATATGACACAATTTCTTTTTTTTACGCCGATTTGTTCATTCTGGTAATTTTGAATTTGCCATTTCATCTTCATGTACATTAAAATTATATTATTTATTTGTATTATTATATTAATTAATAAAAAAATTCTAATAATTAATTAGCAATCGACAGGAACTGAAACAAATTTAAAAAAGAGTAATTGACAGAAATATGATAAATATAAAAAAAAAATCGTTAAAATTAATAAATTTAATGTTATAGGATTTCAAAATACAAAAAATAACCAAAAAAATATATGAATATTGATCTTTATGCCCAAATCGATTATTATGTAATCGATCGGAAGCTTCTCTATATCTTCAATCAATGTCGTTACCTTAAAACCAGGTGTGCCTGCTATGTTTTAAACAATAATATTTGATGAGAAATTATCTTCCACTATCAATTTCTATTTATCATAAAACCTACAAGAAGGCACTGTATGTATGACCTTTCTTATCGACCAAACGATCAGTCAATTTTAAAAGGTTTCAAAGTAACTTATGAAATAAAAATGTATGATAATGATACAGTGTATCAATATAATTGCTTTAATGACATCTAATGATAAACATTTATGTTAAAGGTGTTAAATACTAAGGTTAGATAGATCGCTAGAATTAGGTAAGTGCGTAGCCATAACACCTATAATTACCCTACGATTAATTATTTTAACAATTTGCATTGTAATTTTGATTTTTTTTCTTCTTCTTTTTTACATTTATAGCCATTAATAAATAAGAAAATAAGTATACATATATATCTTGTCTTATATGGTAATTAATATCTACCTTCTTTATGAGTGTGATTTCAAAATAGTTTACCTTTATGTGTCGTAAAAGTTTTTTCGGATACATAATAGTAAGCCCATCAGTGCGTAAATTTCACTTCTATATTTGTTTTGGCTTTTTAGTTTTAAAGGTTTTTAATTAGTTCTAATTATTTCAAAAGAAATAAATTGTCCAACGATCTTGCTAACAAGGTAGCCGGTGTTGTTAAGTATTGTGCAATGTACTAATAAATTTTTTTGAAGTGTACATACGTACATCTACATATATCAACGAAAAAGTAACATAATTACTGGTCATAAGATTGTGTTTAACAAAAAAAAATCATTATTGCTTTACGATGTAGGTAAATATTAACATATTAACTTGTACAGTTTACAAAAAAGAAAAACATTATGTAAAATGTCAAGAAATTCGATAGAAATTAAATTGCAATGCATAGTCACAAGAGAGAACAGCTTTTGTATGTCAATGTAAATAATTTTTTGAACATTTAATTTGGCAACTCCTCTAAAATTGATATCATAAGTGATGAAACCGAAATGCTGTAAAATAAGAACTTTTTCTCAAACAATGATAGTTTAGTTTATTTAAAAAAAAAAACAATCAAAAATTACATTCTTAAAATATGTATTATAAGTACAATCAATAACATCAACAGTTCATTGAGATTAAGCAAAAGTACGTTCATCATACTATAAATAGGACGGTGCATTCATTAGTTTGAATATTTTTGAATATAAAAATCCAATCTTTATATTTAACGTAATCAAGGAGGTCGGATGCAAGTATTGACCGTGAAAAGGATGATATGCTCTCATAACGACGAACACTATAGATATACCTTATACAGGATTTGAATGCAACTTTTAATTTACGTTTTATGCATAGTTCAATGCCGAAGAGAAGAGAAAAAAAAAAAAAGTATTAGACAAGTTACAAGTTTCTTCCTAGTTGTAATTGATGTAAATTTGCCAAGCTTGTACAATTGTACATTCTACTAGGGATTTAACAAACTTTAGAGCAGAAGGATAACAATATTCTTTAAAGGTTTCTTCTAATTATTATTAATTATACAACAATACTTGTTGGATTACAACAACTATGTACGTGGGTGTGTTATTTCGCTCGAAATAATAAACTTACTAGCATTTTCAACAAACATATTATTCTTTTTAAATTTTCAGAAAATTATCTGCAACTTTTTTATTTATTTTTTAAATCTAATCTAAAGTTAAAGTTGCCACCCCCTAATCAATTTGTTTTTTGTTTTCATTCATGAGTTATAAATGAAAAAAAAAAACAAATTGGAGTCGGAACTTTATATTGTCTACGGCCTCTCAGGACGATAATACTCCATTGACTATATATATTATGTAATAAATAAAACTCATTTTCAATCAATTTTCGCATCATTTATGGTGTCTGTTCTATAACATTAAATGTGGTTATTACATTTCATTGGATAAGAATTTGTGAAACGACAAACGTAAAAGATTAACCATAGAAATCCCAGACATTTTTATCGTGACATATTAAGACGATATGTGCTAAAGATTAATGCGTAATGATAATGAAAATATATATAGTTTTGCTTGTATTCCCAGGATCATTGGTTCGTATATAATTAGATATATATCCTGAAATTTCTAAAGACCAAAATCTTATATGGTTGAAATAAATGAGGCATATTAAGTCCTAAAAATGATGCTATTTGCCACAAAATATTTATTGTTCTGTTACGGCAATAATTTCTATTGTTAGGAATTTTATATATATTTGACCGTTTTTAATTATAATTTAGAATAAAAGTTTGTTGTCTTTTGAGCATTCTGCCTATGTACATATATATACAATATAGTGATCGTAAGGCGTAGCAATCAAATCGCATAATGGAGGTTTAAAAAAAAAAAACTTTCTACAAAAATGTATTCAAAAAACACAAATTTTCTCTGAAATTTTATTATTTTTTTAAAAAAATACTGTAGTTTTTCAATTGTGTACCTACTTCATTAAAAAACTATAGTATTTTTTGAGAGAGTATTTGTGCAAATGTCAATTTTCGGAATGAATTTCTCAGTGAGCTTTTTATATGTAGCAGTTGCCAAGAATAAGAAGAAACCTTGTCTTCTCAATTGAATTAATAAAAGAAATCCTTGTTCTTTTAAATAGTTATTTTATTTGGGAATTTCAAATTCCGAGCTAATTATATAACATTTGTGTATATATTAAAAGCTATATTTTAAAATTATTATTCTGGCAGTCACTCTGTACACGTACCTTTAAAAATGAACTTACTGATGTGCTGAATTGGCTTTTTAGCTGTCAGTTTAACGACTTGTCGTCAACGGCAGCTATTTTGCGGTATCAATAAACTAAATATGGAAACCAAAATAAATGTAAATTTTCTCAATTTTATAAATTATAATATTGTTATGGGGTCTTTAAATATATAATAAAATTTTTTTCAAGATTGAGGTTTCAAACTATTTTTGTTGTTACTTTTAAAAATCTTCATATTGACACCGAAGATCGCACTAAGGCTACAATATACTTATTCGGCAATTTTATCGAAATGTCGATATACGATCAAAATCCCAACACCCCAGGTTGGCCCGTTAACAAGAGTGGAACCCAATTTACTCTAATAATGCCAAAGAGTAATTTTTATTTTATTTAATTTTTCTTCAAGAGCTTTCGACCATGGTGCTTTGTAACTGTAATATATTTTGGTTTATTTTTGTTTTATTTCTAAAATAAATGGTTTTTTTCCAAAGCAGCCTCTAGAAAAGATCATTTTATAAATTAATGACATTCGCATATTAAACAAAATACAAAAAAAAACAAGTAAAAAATTTAAATTTCAAGTTTATTATATAAGAAAAATCATATAAATAAATTTTTAACAATTCTAATAAGATCAATGAACTCACCAATTCATAATAAAAATATTGTTATCACCAATATATTTTGTCACATTTTTGCGGAAACTCTAAAAGGTCAATCGTTATTTTTTGTTGTTAAATTGAATAAAAAGTCCTATTCCACTTGAATTATGACTTTTGTGTTTGGATGTTATTTGAAATTTGTACTGAATACAAGGAAGCTCCGTTAATCACGCGGTCACTAAATTATTGATTGACCCTAACAAAAGCTATAATTTTTATCGTATTAGGTACCTCTACGATATTTCAAGGACAGAAGTTTCGTGGATTAGTATCTTTTTTTTAAATGTTCTTATATGATGGGAGCAAATTGGTTTTACATCATTCTGGTTTTTTTTATGATAAATTTTATGTTTATTTAGATATCAATAAAAACAGTTATGTTATTGATGTTTTTTTAACTAGTTGTATACCTATGTATCTTAATTAATTAATTATTAATGGGTTGTTAACTTTGTGGAAAAAATTTTTTCTTTAAAAATAAAATATTAATAAGACTATGGTTTCGAGTATTTAGTTGAATAAAAATTTGTGAAATTAAAAAAATACTAAGGCTACAAATACTATATTAATAAATGATTAAGTGAACACAAAAAAAAACAAATATGAACTTACATTTTTAAAGAAAAAAACCCCAGAGTTTAAAACACTTTGCCCGATGTAGTTTTTTTGGCATTATTTTCTGTGTCACTACAATACAGACTGAATTTTTCTTCCTTCAATTTCTTTTTGAATGAAGTTTATTGCCGAAAAAACAAATTTCCTAATATTTTGCACAAGTTACTTATAGAAAAAATAAAACAAAGAATAAGACTTTTTCTAAATTTCGATATGAAGAATAGTCGACTAATCAAAATATTAAACTAACTTTTGAAAATAACTGACGAAAAACACTTTTTACTGTGGAACTTCTTAATTTCAATTATTAACTTAATGGTAATCTTCTAACTACATGTTTATTACACTTTATTTGATTATTAATAGAAAATTGAGTGGATATTAAACTATTTCAAAAAACTTTCTTTGTTGTCAGTGGTTAACCATTTATTTGACTATAACAACAATTTAGTTTTTTTTTAACTATTTTGAAACAATAATCCATATGAACATCTTTATGGCACGCGATAGAATTTGTATAAAATGAAGCACGCTCGTTCTTAAGTTAGGCATTAACTTTTTTCTATACAAGTTTCAAGATAACACCGAATATCATTACATAATAATTGGATATAAAAAAGATAATGTTAAATTTATATGTTACACAATAAAAATACATGTACATATTCATCATTCATTGGTCGTTTTATAAAAAAATGTCTGTCAACGCCTCCATCAATTTATAATCGAGCCTGTACACAGACTTTTTTATTATTTATTTTCAATTAAAACTTATCATTTTTTGTTTAGCTTTTTTTTTATCTACAAAACAAAAAGTTATTAATTCTCTAAAAGAGCACGACATAATAGTTAAGACTATCAATGGTCAACATAATCGATTACCATCAACGAAACACATACATACTAATTACTAATGATACCTACATATGTGCAACCTAAGGAAAAATCAATTATGTATGTACTAAAATTTAAAAAAAAAACCTAAAAATACATTATTTTTTAAAAATATTAGTGTCATTGACACAATAAATACCGCAATATGTTGAGAACCACTTAATAGATAGGCAATAGATACATATTTCATTAAAAAAATAAAAAAAATCTGCGAGACATTTTCGTTAATAACAGGTTTCGATTAATAAATGGTTGCCTAAATTTGGTGTAATATTTTATAACTATTTAGTTAAGAATATTTAAATAGTCTGTTTCGAAATGTTGGCAGCGAATTAGACAGGGTTAGTAGTAATTTAGATTGTAACCAAAAATGCTAATTGATTTTTAAGCTGGTAGGCGTTAATATATGCTAATAATCGCAATTATGGAGTTGTTTTAATTTTTTTTCTATATATATCTAAGTATGTGTATCTATTCAATAATTACTGTTACATATTATACAATTGCACACATGCGTATATCAGAAAATTTTGAATACATATAATAGTTGAAGTATTAACTAGTTAAACACATATGCATTGTATATACAATTTCTTTAGAAAAGGATTTCTACTTTAATATATTTAGTTTTTTATATTTAGACTTTTTGGCACTTAGATTACAAAAACAAACATGATACACTTAAATAAAAGGTCTATTTCCACGCTTTAAGTAATTTAGTAATTAACTAAATTTTAACTAATTTTATGTGAATTTACTCGCGGAAACATAGCGTCTCTAGTGACAAGTAACGAGTTAACGATTACTACTATTAACTTAACTACTTAAAATTAAGTTTAAATTTAGTTAACTACTACGTTACTTACCGCGTAGAAACGGGCTTTGAGATAATTTAATAATATCATTTAATCACATCAGTAAATGAATGACTTATTTGTGTATGAATTATTTTCGATTCGACGGCTATACCTTGGATTCTATAGTCATTTTGAAATAATTGATTTGGAAAATAGTTTTTTAAAGAGATCTAAAAGCACTTAAAATATATTTTATAAAATCAATACAATTGCAGAAATACGCAATTGACTACGTTGACGTATAACGTAGGTACATATGTACCAAGAATATATTTAAACAAAAAAAAAATAACAATGCATTAACTCAAAGCCCAAAAAAAATATCAATAATCACGAAAATCAATCAACGTTATGTACTATTTTTCATTTTATTGTCTAAAATAAATAAAACTATGATTACCAGCAATAATTGCGCAATATACCTAGAGCAATATTATTTGTAAATATTATCACATCACACCTCATACAATGTCTTTAAAGAAATTCAAATAAAAACACAACTTCAGGTAATGAATGTGTACTTACCGGATTCATTATAATGCGAAGGTGTACATAATATCCATAATATCCAAGTCCAGCAATAATGAACAATACAAATAAATATTCACCAAATGCATAAGATCATATAATTGTACATTTAATACTTCTTCTTATTTGAATATGAATTAGGGTAAGTGATACAATTATTGTCATGGTCACTCTCATTCTCATAAGCAAATTCTTTATAAGAAATACATTACGTGGAATATTGCGTAATTTGTGTTAAAAAATACAAAACTGTTTATTTACACTATAGGTACTTAGTTAATATTAAAAACTTACTTAAGTACATATATTCTAACCCTAATTATACCAGACTGTTACTCTGAGTCACTTTTTTTTCAGTATTCATTTAATGTTTAATGCCAACCAATGTCAATTTCCAACCCCGACAATAATTGTATCACTTACCCTATCTTTGATATTTAAATTATTTATACATGACCCCCATGATTATTATGTCAATATTTGGTAATCGATTTGGCCTACTTAAACTCTACCAAATAAACTTAACAAGCAAAATTCAAAAATAGGTTAATTTTATTGAAGATTGTGTTAAATATTGTGCCAATTAAAACGTGATTTTGAAGCAACCGTTCACCTCACCTAAATATTGATATGGCGTTTTTGTCAAGGTAAAATCTGATCATAAATAAAATTTAGCGTTTATTGACTTGGATGCCAAAAAAAAAACATCAACAAAAAATTACTTATTGATAATCATGAACTTAAGTTGAAATATTATACCTTTGAGGAAATGAGGATATGTCTAAGAATATTTTATAAAATGCCATGGTTCATTTAAACAAATATTTCTAACAATATTATTTATGAATATTTTTTTTTTCAATCCGTGTGAAATTTCTAGGGAGTGGAAAAAAGCGATGGTTGAAATTTTAAACGAATATTTTGGCATATAAAGGTGTCCATTTTCATTCATTCTTCCAAATACTGTCTCTATACAAGTGATGGAAATTTGTAATGATTTTGATTTTTGTGTGTGGTAGACACAATACAACAGATCAACGATAGGGTAACTCTTAGTATATGGTAAGCATGGTAGCATAATTATAACTACAAATTCATTTCTTTTTTGGCAACATTTGTTTATTGTCCTTTTCGACCGTTCGGATGATTGGTGGTAGGTAGTAGACCGAGTAAAACGACTTTAAACGGTAACGGACCATTAATTAAAATCAAACATCAGTATAATAAACAATTCGAATGGTTTGTATAAATTCAGCATCATTTACGATAATCCGTGAATTTATTTTTAATTATGATCACTTTTTGTCTCATAACTAATCCTAATCTATTTAGAATTGAAAATATCCTAATTATAATATATTTAGCATCTAAAGAAAGCCATTTTTCGTGAAAAGCTCCATTATTTATTTCACATCTCGTGAGTGTTTCTGGTCATCAGTTTCGAATAAGTATAGAATAATTCCCAAGAAATTAATTATTTTTGTTTTGGTTCATCGACTGGGTAAAATTGAAAAAGATCCAGAATGTACCTATTTGCAGGGCTAGCCTTCAAATTTTCTTTCGATAAATTCAAATGTACTAACTACATATATGTTGTCTATACATAATTCCTTCTGTAAGCATTAAGTTTCCTACTCCATAATATAACCGATATTTTAATATCGCTAATTTGTATACGTAAATTTATTAATTACAGTTCTTTCTTACATATGTAAATAGTTACTCTGGAATTTTCTTATAAACATTATTCTATTCAATTTTTTTTTTAATAATAAAGCCATTAAACAAATTTTATCACATTTGCATACGTAAATGCTAAGCTTTTTAATATTCATTATTTTTGATACAAATTTTATCGTTCTACTTTTTATGTTCATATAATTTTTACTACCAAAATAAATAATTGTGAAAATCTCACGTAGACCATTTTATTAACTGCATCTTTGATATTGTAATAAAATGTATAAGTATAGGTAGTGTAATCGACTTTATTGTGGAACGACACAGTAATTTGTAATTACCAAATAAAAGGAATTGCTTAAACCTCATGTCTACGTGACAAATACCACGTTCTACCAATATTCTTTATACAATTCGTTCTATTCTAAGCAAAAGTAACCCAATAATCGTAAATATTCTTATTAATTTTTATCTTATTATTTGATGATGAAGTTTTTATATTAATCGATTCGTTGAGAATAATTCAGAATACACGTACAGCGTACACTCGTACAGGCATTCATTGTTCGATAGTTAATAAAAATTGTATGTATGCATATATGTATATATATATATATTTATTTATGTATTTATGTATTTACATATGTACATAAGTTGAAGAGTTTTAGGTCAAAAACTGAAAGAAATACCAAATTTTGACTTTTTAATGCATCGCGGGACCACCAAATTTTTTTTAGCTCCAAATTTTAAACCTGACATATTTAGGCAACAACAAAAGTTTTCCGCCCCCAGGGCTCTGGCAAATCTCAAATCCAAAAATCCCACCCAAGTATCCATGAATGTATGTATGTACGTATGAATGTATGAATGTATGAATAGAAATCCTGGGGAGAAAATATAAATTTCGGATGTCGTAAAAACCATTTAAAAAGGGGTTGAATAAAAACTATAAATTTCCAATTTTATCGTTATTTTTCACTTTCATTCTGAAGAATTCATTTTCTAAATTGTGGAAGAGGTTTGCAAATAGTAAAAATTATCAATTTGATGCCACCCACATAAAAATTGAAATAGATAAGCAGATATTAAGCTATTTTATGGTTACGGGTGCCGGGTCCGACATTTTTTTACCTAGAAATAAAATTTAAATGATAGTTGGTAGGTACATATGGCACATATATCAATTTTATTTGTACTATGAAAAGAACTCAATATTTTTATTGACCAGTGACGACAATCTAACAAGCAAAAAAGAACATTTTCCAACCCATTTAATATTAAATTCTTTCATATAAATTTTTTATAATAAACAATACTATTCAAAAACAACCATAATGCTACTCCAATACAATCTCTGCAATACAATTTATTTAGCGTATGGCGTTACAATTAAAATATGGATTGATTGTATTGGCTGGCTTTGTAACCCTAGTACCTATACACTACAGATATCATCAAATATTACGTACAAAATACATGAAATCTTACTTTATTTACCCGGGTAAAATCTTATATTAAATCATACCCAATTTTTTTATTTTTACAAATTCTGGAAGAACTCGAAAATGTGTTCGCTGAGTTGGAGTGGTTTTCAGATCAGATAAAAATTAGCGTAGATATTCACAAAATGAAAATTGAAATATTTACCCGGGTAAATACTGTCCATGTGTAGGTTAACAGAATTGCTCAACGGGAGCTGTATTTAATGGCTACAAAAATAGGTCTTCGCTTTTGTTGTTTCGCCATTTTGACATGTAACCAAAATTACCAAAAGTAAAACTGAAGAATTTCCAATTTCCATAATATTCTTAACGTTACGTAATCATTCCGACTAAACTTAAAAAATTACTAACTTGTTATTAACTTGCCTTTTCGCCATGGTTCGTCACTGTTGTGCACAACTCTTAAAAACACCACACAAAATTCTGATTATATAATTTCCGTTGCTCTATTCAAACTAACAACAATTTGTTAGTATTCAATGCACATCATCTTGATTAAAATGATAAATACATCGTCTTTCGTATTAACACCTCAAAGGTATTTAAATTTGTTTATTTGATGTTATTGTAGCTCTACCATATATACATAAAAATCTGTCTATTTAAAATTATTTATGAGACACTGCGTAAAAATTTCAATGCCATTAATGTTTTTTTGATTTCAATATGTACTAGATGTACCTATACTACAAAAAAAGTTTTAATTCTTTGATTAATTATTTTACGAAAATAAACAATAAAACGCAAAAAATTATGTGCGAATACAATTTTACGTCTCTATTCTGATTTCTTAAACATATCTAATTAGTATCACTCTACTTAGCACAAATTCTTAGTCGTATGTATCTATTGTTAATAATTCTCATAGTTTGTGAAGTCTTGTTTATTTTTTTCAATGTCATCAAAATGATTGTTATTTGACAAGTGCAAACATTTAAAAAAAAATTGAAATTAGTCTCTGTCATAACAATAATATAGAAATAAACGGAAACAACATATAAATCATTAGAGTTTTAATTTAAATTATTAATTAGTGATTTTCTTTGAATGCATATAAATATTGCAAAAATAAACATTTTTTGGTCAAATATTAAGATTTTAATAACCAGATTTTCAAAATGTCACCGTAGATTGGTATTTTAAATTGATTCTAGTTATAAGACATTTTTTTTTTTTTTTAAAACTTTATCACCAGGAAACAATTCATTTTTTTTAAATTTAATTTATTATTGGTTAGAAGAAATCGAAGATGTGGTAATGTTATTCATAATTGTCAATAAGAATTACATTTGAAAAACACGTTTTAATCAATAACCAGTAAAGAAGTAAAAATTGGCTACGCCGATTATAATATACCCGTATGAGTACTTGTTTATTATTTACAACTT
>JANSTT010024246.1:0-38249 GCA_026745375.1 Platyura marginata | reverse complement strand
ACCGTAAATAAAACATCAAAAAAAGGTGGGTTTACACAATAGTTTATAATTATGACAGAAAATCTAGTACAAAAAAATAGCGAGGCGATAATATTACATACTAGCAAATAGCGATAAGATCGTCTCGTCAACGACGACGACGAGACGAGAAGACAAAGTTACATACTTCCACTACAGGTATTCAGATTTTTTTACATTTTTTTGCTTCCCTTTCCCTACCTTCCATACAATTATAGATACTATAAATTTTGTTCAAAAAAATATTACTAAAAACGCCCTTCCATTACCCACTCCACCATAATACATTTTTGGCTGAGAAAATGCCAAATAAAGAGATAGGGAGGGACTTGAAATTCTGTATAGGGGAATATTAGTGAAATGTTTGTTTAGGATGGGAAAATGGACAAAATTCACATATTTTTGTTCTCTACACAAGAATTTATTGTATTCAGTAAAAATTACACGCAATGTGAAAGTTTTGTACTTCAAATTGGTGGCTTTTTTTTATAGGTAGAGTTATATGTCCAGATATGTAGCGCATATTTGTTAACCGACGAGTATAAACCAATTTTTGTTTTGTTTCACACAAATTTCAAACAATTGATTCGGGCCTTTATAGTTAGTGTTGTATGCTCACTGCTCAGGGTCGTTACTATGTTAAATAATAATCAATTAATCTTCAAGATTCAAACTTGCTTCTATATATCTTCTTCTAAATTCTAACCAGTGGTTCCTCCGTCCTAACGCTAAAGTATCTTCCTTCAATTAATGGTAATTAATAACACTTCTTGTGAATTCAACATAATTGAGAAAATATTGGATTCCTTTTTAGTCTTATTCTTTTAACTATCGATAAAATTTATTCTTTTCAGAAATTTGCTTGTAATTTGATCTTTTATTGTTAAAATAAATAATTTGTTCCTTACAAATATTAACAAAAATGTGTTGTACCGATTTAATATCTCAATTCATTTGAACTTGAGCCGTGTATGAACGCTTTTTTGACGGACTGTATAATAAGTAAATCAAATTGAATGGATTAATAATAATCTACGTGACATGTTTGTATGTTCTGTTCGGTGGTTTTGGTTTTAAAATCCTGTACTAGACTTAACCAAAATCCTGTACTAAACTTAACCACTTAGTAAGAAGTTAATCTTCCTTTGGACTTAATAACAGCATCTGTTCTTCGTGACATTTGTTGGGATTTTGGGTTATCGTGATTTTGGATTGTCGGGACTCTGCGCTGTCGGTATTTTGGGTTGTCGGAATTTTGCATTTTTGGCACTTTGGGTTTCCGCGTTTTTGAATATATCAGAGTTTTAGATGTATATATATGTATTACAACAACAAAAAATAGAATAACAAAGCATATTATTAAATAATTACAATTATTTCTAGAAGAAGATAGATTTTGACTAGGTGTATTCGTTGCAGAGAAATTAAAGTCATCACTGGAATAGAGAATTTTTGTGAACGCATAGTGTCTCTTGTCGAAAGAGTTGCGGTAATATAAATATTAGAGATTTTCATTTTATTGAGATAGATTTGTTTAAACTCTCGGCGTTCTGCATAAATGAAGTTTTGCAAAAATCCAAAAAACTTAACCGAAACGTTTTGGTACAAAATTCTCAATAGCTAAGCGCTAAGCTAAGAGTCAAAAATATTGAATAAATCGAAAATAAATTAGAAATTAATCGATGGTAGATTTACATACCACACGTTAGTAACAATGAATTTTTGGTTAGATGTGCAAATGTTGATAATATAAGCTACGTTAGAACAACAATATTCATATTCATATTCACGCACATAAATTTACCTCAACGCTCTAAAAACAACTATGCTTTGAAAATTTCGTTTTTTGTTTTGTCTTATCGGCTACATCTTGTGGTTTTCGTAGATTTCGCATTGAAAATACTTTTTTGAGCTGCGAATGAATTGTAAAATTTAGAATATTTTTTTAAATTGCCATAACATTTATATCACTTAGTGAGAGAAGAAAAACAAAAACAAAAACCCTAACAAAAACGCAATACACAGTTCACCAAAAAGCCCCAAAAGTACATAAAATATAATTGTCTCTAATATGTCTGTACGTTTCCACACATCAATTTTTTTTTTCATTTTTTATTTTCATATAACTGTGGATTAATATAGAAGGTGTGCCAGAAAGTGAACAGAATGATTAATAAACAACAAAAATATATTTAAAAATGAATAATGAATAATAACGTTGAGAACTTACATAACTGTTGTAGTTGTTCGAACCTTTTTTATAGGTTTCTTCGTCCATTCTGCGGTTGTTAATTTTTGGTGGTGCCGTATTGTGCGTCGACTCAACAGAACTGTCTAAAATGCCGGACGAATCATGATCACTTCTAGAATAGTCTAATTCGCTATACTCTTCAAAGTGTGAGGTTGGTGATTGACTTAGAATCTAAAAATAAATTATTTTGTTAAATTTGTTATTTTTGATTGTAAATATAGTAAATATAGAGGAATTAAAGCAAAATTGTGCCATTTATATTTTATCTTAGTTATTTTCAATAAAATATTGACAGATCGGAAATTGTTATTAACATTTGAAAGAATAACGTTGGATGAGTTGAAATTTATGCGCTGGAATTTAACAATGAATTCAAAATGGATAAGTGGTGAAATGAGTGATCAAAAATTTTGAATTGTTATTTTTTGCTGACACATATTTATTTTTAAAAAATGTTTACGACTTTAATATTAAAAAAAAAAAACCTGAACCTGAAAGGATTGAAAATATTTCATTTAGATTGATCAGAATAAAGTTCTGAAAAATATTTGTATATGTTTTCTTGAAATTTGTTTTGTCTTCTATCAAAATCAGTTGATAGTTTTACGATTATTGAAATCTACTCATTACAAGCAAGTAGTTTAAAGTAAAATCTCCGACATTATTCCATATACAGATATACATTGTCGGTGTAGTAGTTAAAATTAAGCAGCAGTCCAGTAGATCAAGGGCTATGTCTAAATGCAGGAGCCCATAGACAAATCTCAAAATAAACAGAGATCTTACATTGAACAACATCGTTCAAACAACACATTCAAGAATTTGATCGATAACCGACGATTGAACGATCACTTATTGTATAATGTCAAACTTGTCAACGCAGTGAACGTCAGACTTGATCTACTGTTTACATAAATATTGATTGATTGATTACAGATTAGGACAGGGTGGGCCCATTATATTAGGCTATTTGATTATCGAAGTTTTATTCAAAATCTTGACATTCTAAGTCTACGTGGCGGAGTTTAAAGATTTGGTAACTGTATATATTTAATTATAATTTAAGGGGCTGTCTCGCATTTTCTTTTAGAGACGTCCACACTATTTAAATATTGATAGCTAAAAAATGTTTTTTTTTTGTATTATATGCGTCATGAAATGCATACTTAGTTTAAACAAAGCGTTATTTTCATTCCAGTTATAAAACAACAAAATACTTGCAAACACTTCCGTTAAAAGCTTATTTCAAAAATGGTTAAGATGCGTACACACCAAACAGCATTATAATTTCAATATGCAATCAAAATGATCTGGTAAAATAAATCCACTCATCATTTTAAAAATAAATACCGTATGGTCACTTGTACTCATAAGGGTTGCTATTCTTGCAATTTTGCGCTGCAAAATTATTATTTAAAAAATATAAAAATTAAAATATTTATTACCAACAACAAATAAAAGTAAAAGAAAAAAAAAACTAATCTAAAATTATGACGAATGATGCAAAACTTTGCAAAAATCATGTCTCATATTTGAGTTGAAATGTTTTATTGACGAATTTCTCATATGAATCTAAATGGATGAAAGGCATCTGCCAGTTAATAATAAGATCTTGACAGACTTCGTAATAATAAAATAACTAACGAAATCTTACAAATTATATACTTGCCTTTCTCGGTGGCGCAATAGGACCTTCATCCATGGAACAAATACTTTCATTTGATTGACCATTTGACATTCCTCGCTCTGTCAATAAAAAAGATGAACAAAATTTCATTAAAAGACAAAATTTTCAAAAAAAAAAAAATTATTCTACCCGAAACACTTGGTGGTGGTCCTGGTGGTGGCAATTTTGGTCGTATCAAATTTTTATCGACCGGTTTTAGTGTTGGTATCTCACCGCTAGGCAAAACCAGTTTTGCACCAGCCAAATGGATATTCCTACCCAATGATTCACCACTCGGTGAACGTTTGTGACCGAATGTCGTCAATATCGGACCGACATTTTCATTTTGCTCATATTTGTGCTTATCATACTTTGCTTGTTGCGTTGCTGACATTAATGGCTCGAATCGTTCGTACATTTTGTTATCATAGTGGAAACCGAGTCCTTTGCCATCGGTACTACGTAGATGAGGTAATGTACTATAAATTTCCGGTTGATTTTTATTTGAATTGCGTACATCATTTGTGTCTAAGTTTTGTGAATGACGTGGTGCATGAGGTAGTGTTCCATAAATGGATTGTGACGTATTTGTGGACGGCGGTGCAGGTGCTGTTCGCTTCTTTAATGGAAAATTCCAATTTAGATTACGTTCCATTGATGATAATTCATATATATGTTTAATACCTCAATTTTACCTGATACCAATGACTTTCGACTAGCTGTATTGATTGGTGTTTGTGCTAAATTTTTCATACTGCTTGATGTTGAACTAGGACTGGAACCACCATGATGTGATATAGAAATTTGTTGCTTTGGGCTTGTGCCTGGTTGTGCATAACTGGTTGACGGAGGAAATGAAACCTGTCGTCCGGATGGATTACAACTGGAACTGGGACTTGAGCCGCTTTGTATAGAATCACAGGTTGATGAGCGTGATCGCAGTGCTACGGGTGAATCGCCGCCTGCATAACTAGGTGGTCGTGATCGAGACTTCTAACGAAGAGAAAAGCAAACAATTTATTTTGAAATATTCAAGAGTAAAACAAGATAAAGGAATACAAACCCTTTCATCAATTACGGTATCGTCATCGGAAAAATCTGTAGATCCATCATCGTGCGGTAGGTTCCAATCAGTATTAATGTGATCGAATGCACTTTTCTCACGTCTTATTGCACATTCAATTAATTCTCTACATGCATCATGTCCCATTTCTCTGGTTATGTCAAATGCAGTTTTTCCTTGTGAATTTTTCAATTCAAAATCAGCCCCAGAACGTAATAGAAGTTTCATACATTCTCTACGATCATGAAGTGCACATAAATGTAGTGCCGTATTTTTGCCGGGCATATCAACTGGACTAAATGAAATATTTGGTTTATTGAGACCATGGGCTGGCATATTTTGTATTAGAAAGTCAACAATATGCAATGATGATCCCATTTCACGTAAAACGGCTAAATGCAGAGCCGTTTCACCACAATCAGACGATGGTAGTACGCACGTTAAATCAGCACCTTCAGCCCATACTTGCAACAACTGACTTAAATCTGCATTAATTATGGCTTGTTCAAGATCACTTCGAAGATCCCGATCGTCAGCACATGTTCGCATAACGTAACGTTTTGCAACATATTTGGCACGAATAAAATCATAGCGTTCTTCCATTGAACTGTCCGGATTTAATTTCAATTTACCCAGAGTAGCTTCCATTACTTCATTCAGTTGACTATTGCCCATAGCGCGGCCAATCAGCAAATGTGCTGTAGTTAAATTGTCCAATGTGAGACTTTGAATACGGGAATGATGAACACCAAGATCTCGATGAACGCCAGAACATTGTATGCATACAAGAATTCCAAAGTTTAAGCTTATCCATGTAACATCTACAAGAAAAGACAGAAGAAATTTAGTTTTATTAAAATAGTTTCGTTAAAATGTTGTTAAAAAAATTGCGTAATTATGCAGAATATTAAATCCATAAAATGTTATTAAAAATAAAACTCTAGAAAACTTATAAAGCTTCTTCAAATTACTTAAAAGTTTCCGTTCCGTAAAACTTTGATAACATATTGAGTATTGAGATAAATCTCTTGCCAAGAAATGTATTTTTGGAAAACTTTAAAAACTTTCATCGAAATTTAATGTTTTAATGTTCTGATTGTGAAAGTGTGGTGAAGCATTGAAAAAGTAATTTCAAATACCTACAATACATAAGTACTTCATGTTTTACTAATCACAAACAGTTGAGTTTATATTTGGGGCACACCGGAATGCTATATTGAATTTGAACAGATCTAGTTATTGCTTTTATGGAATTATGAATATAAAACATATTATAGACAGGATTTGTAAATTTTTAAATATGTAGGAGTAGAAGTAAAAAGTGGGTAAACTCAAACCCCCCCCCCTTCTCCTCGCCACCATATGTGATTGAATTGATTTTTAGACTAACTATACATAGTTGTTAAACCATTCCATGGCAAAATATGGCAGTTGGTTCTCGTTTCTACCTACCACGTCATCAAGAACTGGCTGCTACACAAATCACATTCTTCTTTTAATCAATGCCGACTATAGCGAGAATGAGATAAGTGAAATATTCGTGGACTGCAAATAAACAGTTGAGCGTCTTCAAATCGATTCGATGACATACGATGACGTACACATTCATCTTAACCACTTAAAGAATATTGAACAACGCACGTAATAAACAAGTCAATAGCAATACAGAAAAGCTTTGGTTGATTTAATGGGAATATCCTTGTGGAGTTGTGCCATAAAAAGACATTTCAAAGTCGGTACATATATTTAGCAAGGAGTATTATATAATATATAAGATAAAATTCTCTTCCATATATAGTACCTACAGTACATAGATAGATAATATACATACAATACATACCTCCTTTTTTTTTTGATTAATATTTTTTGCGGGGTAATTTTAATTTTTCTTTTGAAATATTTTAACATCAAAGAAAATTATATGAAATTGTTTTTAATGCAAATATTTTTTTTTTTTTATATATTCCCTTTTTATGAATTTACAAGTAATTTGAATGATTAATATTAATGTGATCGCCATATTTAGGTTATGAATTTGAATTAAAATATTTTCTTATTCTTATTGTTCTGTCTTCATTTTGAAATGTTGGTAGGTACGACTTAATAAATTCTCCACCAGTTTTCAATTTCATTTAAAATTGCTAGAATTAAAGAATTCATTCCAAATTAAAAAAAAAAAAAAACTATGAAATCTGTATCAAAATAGTGGTTCTCAGCGAAAATAATAATGAAATTCGGTTTAAAATTATAGAAAGTACGTCTAGGTGCGTCATATTTTGAGAGCGTTAAAGAAAGGACTCCTTCGAAATATCCTTTTAAATTCTCTATCCCCTCTCTATTTTTTCTAGTTTAAATGATATTGACATTTCGTATTACGAGGCCAATATTTTAAACAAAATTGAGCAGAAAAAAAAATTGAATTGAATAGTCAAGAAAAACATCAAAACTTAAAGTGACGGCTGAAATAAAGAAAAGCTGCTTGAAAAAAGGCTGTCAAGTGAAGACTACATAGTTTCCATACAAACATTTTAAGAAAATCAGTAATTTTGCAGGGAGACTCATATATTTTGTAAAAATGTACCTTAAAAAAAGGTTCACTTCTTGCCCTCCGTATGCAAGATGAAATTGCTCTGATATAGAGATAAAGTAATTTTGTATGGGGGATGTTCAATAAGGGTTAACGTTGGGTCATAACAACTTTTTTGTATTTACCATTTTTTCGCAAAAAAATGTGTATAAAAGGGAGTCAAAAGTCGTAAGGATTGGGTAATTTTGATTCTTTACTACAATACTAAACAGCTAGTGCACATAGAAACCTTACCGTCAAAATTTCAATTTTAATAGCTTAACACGTTCTTGAGTTATCGTGTAGTAAAAATTACGAAGCGTAAAGAAATCGCAAAAAATTGGCATTTTTTAGTTTCCATAATTATTATTTATTTTGTGTGTGGAAGCAAAAGCATACCTAATAATGGTCATCGGTCTAATTGAGAGGATGTGCAAAAAATCCTTCTCTATTAATAGCATAAAATAGACACACACACAAAAAAAACTAATCTAGAAAATAAATTATTATTTTGTCATGGCCGAGTTCATAAAATAGCAAATAATCCAGAAAAATATCTCATTCTGGGCAACACCGTTTTTTTACACTAAAACACATTTCATTCGGTATATCATTCTGACCTAGTATATTATATCATTTAATCCCTCAAAATATATATATATTATCAAGTGTTAAAAATATAGCTGGGGCAAAGTAATAAAAACTAGAAATAGCAATTTAACAGAAGCTTAAATTAAAAAAAAAAAAAAAACTTTAAATATAGCCACCTTACATATACATAACACTACAAAAATATCAACGGAATAGTAGATTTTATGCAATAAATGCAAATTAAAACAAAAACTGGTACATTCCATCTAAATATATCCCTCTTTCAGTTATGGATAAAATAGAATGTGAAAATGAACATAATTCTATTTTGGGATCAAAGACAGACATGTTATGACATTATATACGAAAAAAAAACGAAAAAAAAAAACCACAGATAAATTTAAATGCTGCTACTACCTACTACCACATCCAAATGTTTTTTATTAGGTACAAAAAAAGAACAAAATAAAATAAACAAATTCTTACCATTCTTTGATCCACAATCACAGCACTGGTCATTTCCAGGCAAATTTTGTACATATCTGCAGAGAAACAGAAAAATGGAAATTTAGTGAAAATTTGTTAGGGAAAAAAAACCTTTTAAATTTTTTCACCTTATGACAGTCTTTTGTAATTCTATTAAACTAGGGCTCATCTGTGGATTAGCATGTTGGAATGCCTTTGTTAAAGCTTTTTCTTTGCAATTTACTAGTACAGCCATCCATGCCTTTTGGTCGGCTTCATCTTCTGCTTGAAAATGATATGGTCTATTATCTAAATTGTAATTGAATAAACAACAGTAAATAACAATATAGACAGCAAATATTAATTCATAATAATACAGCTTATTAAATCGAATCCTCGCTTATCGTCTGGCACCGGTTTAATTTGGCACGTCAGCAAATTAACTCGTGTTGGCGGTTTCGTTTCATCCGCATGGCATATATCCAAAAAACCATCAGCCGTTACTCTGCATCGTCGTTTTTGCCAGACACGCCGTACTTTTCCTTCGCTTTTTTTAAGTAAATGACCCGATCTCGTGATGCCATGATTTTTATCACCTTGAAGTTGATGTAGAGAGTAACCGGTACCTTTATCTGTTGTAATGTTCTGTAATTGAAAGGGACTGATATAGAATCATAAAATAAGTGGAATTATCGACATTTTTGTCAAATAATAATGTTCAATTATGTGTGGTAAAAATATTTATCGATTGAATAGTTAGTTATTAGAGAAATTGGTTTGTTATGAGCTATGAGAAACTTTTAATAAAAGAAATGAATGTAAAAGATAATACGTAAATACCACACTCTTTCCACATCTATTCGTGTCAATAAACGATTTGAAATCAAAAATTTCATAATTTAATTAATAAACGAATAGCGAAAAATGACATAAAATATTGTCCATATGGAAAAGGTGTGTTTTCGAAGAATCTTTTTAATTATCATCGTTGTAGAGATAAAACTCACTACTCCTTGCATGCCAATAGTCCGTTCAGTGATTGAGACGTGTGAAATATATCGTTTCGTACTTACTAAAATGAGCGAGAAATGGAAATAAAAATGATTTACGTTGTCAATAAGAATTTATCAAAATAAAAAAAGAATTGAATTCAACTTAGATACATTTACACTTAGACATACTAAGAAAAAATGGTCTATAGTGCCGTTCGGACACTATGTAAGGTCTTTATATAGATTCTTTTTGATTAGAGTAGCTGGACTTCAAATACAGTAATCAGAATGGCATGCATAATTATCCGGTGATCTGAAGTAGTGGTACAAACAATAAAAAAAATACTGGACGGAAGTCTTATTTATCTAAGAGGCATCATCATATAAGTTGCTTCAGTTCAAAATGAAAAATCAGGTTTATTCCTGATAGCCAAGTGGCGTTCAATATAGACAAAAGTCGTTGCATAGTTCGATTTTGAGTAGAATGAATGACAAAGAAGATAATTTGACAAAAATAAGAAGAAGCATCTTCGTTTTGTACAGACTTACTGGTAGGTAACACGTATAATGTATCAGCGTGTTCAATATATCAATTCTGTATCGTTGTGTAGCCTAAAGTTTTTACCGATAATTAATTAGTCGAAAACAAATTGTTCGTAAACAACAGAATACATACTTCACGTAAATATATAAAAAACAAAACGGAAATTAATTACCTCAACCCTATCAAAATCAGGAGTACTTCGCAAAAGAGTTCTAAGTTCCAAAAGTCGCCTTCGTTCCTCATCTTGTTTTTGTTTAATATTTTGAAGTTTCGAGCTTAAATCATCAATATAAGTACCAAAATGTGCTATAGTCTTGAGGCCATCTTTGAAATAACTAAACAACAACAACAACAAAATAATAATAAATTATTTCACTCCATAATTAACTCATCCTATTGTCGTACTTATTCTGTGCATGATAATACTCAACCAAATGCTGTAACAGTTCAATCCCTTTCTTTGTTTTAATCTCATTAAACTTAATTAAATACTGCAACAACAACAAAAAAAGGCAAAGCAATTAAATTACAAGACAGTTCATCATTAAAAACAAAAAAAAAACGTTAAACGAAATTTTTTAATTACCTCGCACATTTGCAATTGGAACACCCTTCGTTCTTTTTCCATTTCATCAGCAATTTCTGCCGGATTTACCTCCGTCCGAAACATGCCCACTTCTTTGGCCTGGGCTTTTTTCTCTTTTTCTATTTTTAGATATTTCGATTCATAGTCCTTTGCGGCTTTGTCAAATGGCCTCTTCAGTTCACCTTTAACACCACGCAATTCAGATTTTAGTAGAGTATCCACCGGAAACATGACTATATTGCTGATGTTTTGCATCTGTATAAATAATTCAAAGAAAATATTCAACAAACAAAATGAAAATAAATGTTAGCCGAAAATAAAATAAAATTTTGTTATTTTTTTTTTTTTTTTGTATTTATTTTAATTGAAAATATCCTACCAATGTTTTCATTAGAGCACTCAACTCTTTTGTTACAACGGAAAATTTCAGGAAAGCCGCCCCAATATCCGGTTCTTCTTTGGAAAGGGCTACACTCCCTAACCGTTCCAATGCTCGCACTAAGCACATTTCATTGTCTACGTGTGCTGAATTGTTATGGAGAGATGGAAGAAGAAAAAAAAAATTGGTTTTTGTAACGTGAAAATAACACGAGACACAAAAAAAAAAAGAAAAGAAAAGAAGGGATAAATAGAAAATAAACGATAAGCTTTAATAAGATATTGTCAATACTCACTGTTGCCAGAATTGTGTATGGCTTTTACTGCTTTTTTAAGCTTTGTTAATCCTTCTCGGTCAAATTCTAATGTCTGGAAAGAAAAAACAAAAAATACGAACCATTTAGTATTGAGAGTAGTAAAATAAAATTAAATGTAAATTTAGGTAAACCCACTTAGCCTAGAGGTTAAAATAATAATAAACTTTGATTACAAAGTGTAAGTGTTTGTACCCGTATGAGCGTAGCTTAAAAGGGTATTATAATTTTGGTATAGGGTTTGTAACGCCACTTTTACCACCATCGTATTTTTTTATGAAATTATAACATGAAATACACGACGGTCCGTTTTGTCCGTTTTGTCCGTTATGACATGAAGATTACAACTAAACGGCTGAGGCTAAAGGACTGAAATTCTTACAGATTACTAAGATCTCTATTGTTTTGGAGCAAATCGAAGAAAGCATTTCATAACTACATTGTTTACATGTAAGTGTCAAAATAATCAGGTGTGGTCTGGTACCACTGATGATAAGAAAAATTACCAAGCACTATATTGATACAATTTAAGACGTCTTTTATGTGGCCGTTAATGGAAATTATCCATAGCGCCCTATATAGTCCTTAAAGTCCTTCATAGAGTATTTGGATATGGATATATGGGGACTGTTAACATCTCACCACTGAAAACTAAAAGATCTACTTATGCGCCGCGCAGCGACCAACTAGGGTCCATAGCATTACCGCTTACAGTTGCCTACGTCGCCCCTACTACGGTTGCAATTTGGGCTCGACTTCTGAGCTCGAGTTCATCTGAGATCTTATGCGGATATTCCATCTTAAGTTTTATTTGTCCTCATTCAGCGGATGTCGTTTGGAGTCAAGATGTAACTGCCTAGGTGGTTGCCGTTTCGCATCGCGCCATCGAGGCAAAAGCGGCATGAACCATCTGTTCTGCCGATTTTGTAAAGATGGTATCTGAGATGGCAGTGGTCTGTTGAAAATTTAGTAAACATTCTGAGGCTATTTTTGTGAAGCTCTGTCTAGTAGCTTGTTTCATAGAGTTATATTTATATAATATTAGATAATTTTTTATTGGTCAATAGAACCATTTTAATGATCGTGCGAGTGATAGCACCGTGCACTAACAATTTATCATAGAAATAAATAGACGATCCAGCCAGTTAATTATAAATTTAATTCGGTTGAGAACCTCTGCTCAAAAGTACACCAGCCATTATTTGTGTCCATGAAACATGGATGCATTTAATATTCACAGTAGAGTGTTACCCATTTAGTAAGCCAAAAGTGTGAACAATTTAAATTAAATTAATCCATTTGAATACACAATACATATGCAAGATTGTAAGTGTATGTAGGTATGTATATTTGTATATTTATGCACAAAATAAATTCCATAAAACTTTTATTTATATTTACTTTAATATTTTGATTTTCACTTTTTTTTTGTGTAGTTTTTTTTTTGTTTGTCTGCAAAAGGAAGGAAAGATACACCACCGTTTAGAAAAGAAAAAAAATTTCGGTAAAGAGTATCAATTTTCATTCTTTAAATCTAAATATTTATTTTATTTGAGCGCAAGTACAGAGCGATGTGTAAATAAATACAAACGACCTTAAACGGCCTTGTCAAATACCATTTCAAATGAGATTTTTATATTTATAATGTACATAAGTAGAGGCATATGATGACGATTGTTTATTTGGTATTATTTTCGTACATTATATGAGAGAATATATCTACCTACATACACAAAAAAAAGCGTCTCTGGAAATTTAGGTTAATCGATAAGTACCTACTTACTTATGTACCTACATCTCAACTTTTAATGTAATTTAATGTTTTGTTTTTTTTTTTTTTTTTTGATGATAAATATAGAGCCATTCCTAAGCAACGATTTCAATCTGAACAAAGATTACATAAATATTTCATAGAAATGTACTATGTAAATGTACATATTTCTTAAATAAATTTGCTCGATAAAAAGAAATTTGAATATAGTAGAGAAAAGAAATATTAAGAAAATGCTTCAAGCAGATTGATTTTAGGTGGGCCGTAATTTTAAAAGATATATTGTAGGTGCCCAAGCTCAATATCAAGAGATCCTGAACATTAATATGATCATTATTTAAAGTGGATTATATTTGTGACGATGTTTTTGAAGTTTGTATAGTAAAAAAAAAATTGAGTCATATGAAGAAACAAGATGAAATAAAATACACCAAAGAACAGAGCTCAGGATCAAAAATTATGAAAAGTAAGAATGGACTGGTCTAGGTTCTATTTAAAAAAAAACCAGTGTCAACTAAAAATGAGGTGGGAACAAGGGAAGAAATTTCGATTCAAAAACCTGATGCATATTCTTCAATCTCAATTAATACAGGAATGAGTAAAGAATCGTATTGTCGTACTTATATACTTTCTCATCTACTCCTTTTGCTCCACGTTGAAAGAGGATATTTATAAATCGTCTCCAATTGTGATCTAAAAAAAAAAAAATCCTGGAAATTTTTCATAAAATGAAAATTTCAGTGAAATACATATTGGATTAATTGTTGGGTCGGAGTTCAGATTCCAAAAGTGTTATTTAAAAAAAAAGGAGATAATATTCAAAACAATAAAGGACCCCTTTAACTTATAGCCAAAATTAGGAGAAGTAAACGAATTGGAAGTGTAGAAGAACCAGTCCGCAACAAATGTTATACCTAACCGAAGAACAAAGCTAAAGAAACAATACCAAGTTGCTACGTATATTTAGCAGGTGTGAGGTTAAAAACGAACAACTACGGAGAATCACAAACACGGAATCCGCAAAGTTCTCGCAAAAGAGGTCAATTAACAGAAAAAGATGGTGGATTTTTATGGACGGTCTATGCTTCCGTATGGAACGGATGAAGGACGTCTTTTTGATTACATCTACGATGATTGTATTGTTAATTTTCAGGAGTTACCGAACAATATACAAGCTAAAAAATAATTCCACATAAAGAAAACTTTGAAGGAAAAAAATACTTTGATAGGGCGCCTAAATTTAAAATATTTCTTTTTATATCTACTTAGGTACTTTTCCAATAAACAAAATAAATCAATTTAAAATTAATCGACCGTTTCATTCATTTTGTATAGCAGAAACTTTGTATCCCAATTGATTTCAAACATTATATAGGAATAAAGAACGAACATAAATTTCGTTTTTCATCCAAAGTCATAGGGCGTCCTCTAAACATCTTTGAATATTTATAGAAATTCATTCAGAAAATATCTATTTCTATTCAACCATTTAAGATATTCAATTCAGACAGAAATACTTAGGTTAAAAAGACGACAATCCAAACATATTGATCAATTTTTTATTTGGAGAAGAAAAGAAAAAGAAAAAAAAAGAAAAAAAAGAGGATAAATGGCAAATTTTCATCGATGACGATGATTACATTCGTTTTGCAATGAGTTGAGTTGTATTCGAGAGGTTGTACATATATTTGTGCCATGCGGTAAATGCGTAAATGATATAATATACTTGTATATCGATGGCTTATATACAATACCCGCTAACTCATTTTTATGTACTTTTCAGGAAACAGTAAAAACTAAAGGTTTTTTGTATAGCGTACTTATACTTAATGTTAGCGGATGGTCAAACATTGCAAAAATAAAAAATCAAAATTTTTGAAACAAACTTTTTGTGATAATTTTACCATAGATGCAGGGTTGCATAAACATCAATTTTATGCAATAAAAAAAATCGGTAAAAATAAGTTAGCGGGTATTGTATATAAGCCATCAATATATTAAGTAAATATGAATGATAAAAGAGAGGGATAAAAATAGTAAATTATCAGCAGAGATTGGTTTTTGTATTTATGTAAAATTTTAGCCAAATGTACGAAAATACTTACCCTATAAAACTTATTTTCTCCATTTTTTTTTTGTATGTGTGCCTTGATTATACGACCTACTGATGAATAATAAATTGCAAAAAGATAAAAATTTCTTAGAACTCAATCAACAAAATAAGTACTCAACATGGTTCATGAATTACATTTTTTCCTTGCAATATCCTAATCACCTAAATACTAACATAGTACATTAAGTAGCTAAATATTGCCCTTCATTCCATGCATACATACATATATTTGAAATGGGGGTATAAGAAACGCTTTATTCAACTGTCAACTGTTAAATACAGAATGAGAATGTAGGGTAGGAAGACGACCTTATTTTGTCACATCAAACGAAAATAAAAAGGGAAATGAATTAATTTAGCTGTCTGTTGAAATTCACTCAAAACAATCAATTTACGCGCGTTGTGTTAATTGCAATTTAATTTCTTTTTTGAGATGTTGATGTTTTCAATTTGGTTTATTTCCTGCGTGTTCTCTGTCACCGTTTTATTTAAATTTTTTTTTTTTTTCTGAGACCTTTTTTTACTTAAATGTAATTTTCCCATTGTGATCTTTTCTTGTGTTCCGAACTTGAGGCTTTATAAGAGACAAAGTCAAAAATCATTAAGTCCCATGGTATATACTTTTAAACAGACATCGATTTTTGGGTAGCTGGAACTAATGTCTTTAAGACGTAACATTCTGTATAAGATTATCATGGATCAGGCTTTCATATCCCATGGTGGAATTGTGGATATACATAACAGAGAAATTATGGTTATGACGGTGGTAATACGCACATGTCGAACTGAGCCGAATTAAGCTAAGAAAAAAAAATAAACCAAAAAATTGTCCGCAAAAGAATTTTTGTTAATAGAAGCAAAAGACGATGGCGTTTCTAGACTAATAATTAATGGACTTGTTTTTCTTTTTTTTTGGCACTTCGTGCACAGTATGAAGCAACAAGAAGATAAGTATTTCATAAAGAACTAGTGGGATCTCAGATAGGGTGACTACTTACTGTCACAAAATGTTAATGTCAATGATGGAAGGAGACATCTTGTTTACTCCGACACTAAGGTTCAAATGTATGAAATAAACAAATTCGACAATTATTATTGTTAATAAATTGTAAATAAATTATTAATTTTTACGACTTGCGAGTACTTAAACATAATATCATATGACAAACATAAACTAAAAATAATCTTTAAGTATGTTATGTATACATAGAGACTATAGAGTGGTACGCTATCTGTTGACATATTCTAATAAAGTTTTAGATCATATTACTTACTTGCATATGTTCAAATCAAATACTCGACACATTTTCTATGGCTTGAACAGAAATTAATTTGACTTTTCTTATATATAAATATTTCATTTCTTATGTACATACTTAATTGAATTGAATCGAATACTTACATATATAATGAAATGTTCGTATATCATGTCTGATGAATAATCAGAAATATACCACTACTAATCAACAAAATATTTATGTATAAGTATATTTAACCTACCCTACTTAATTAAATCAATATTGCTACTTATTGATTGTTTTCTTGATATTCGATGCTCTTCATAGTCATTTACTTAATAGAGAGTTGTAAGTGGATATTTTCGAGATTTTTTCTTTTTTAAATACGTAATATTTTTTAATGACAACGTAGAATAATAATTATTCACTAAAATGTATCAAAGGTATAGATAGGAGGTGGCTTTAAAAAAATCAGAACATATAAATTTATTATTAAATTTAGAAGAAGAAAAAAGAGATATTTTCAAATTTATTTTTTTATTTTGTTGATAAAGAAATTTTTATTCTTTTCTTATTATTTTCTGTTTCTTAAAGGTTAGGTTAGAATTTGTTCGTCTATTAGAGAAATGCTTTTTTTTATCTATAATCCTATGAGCCCCTATCCATTTTGTCTCTACATTAAATAAATATTGAGGAAATCAAAAATATTTAGTGTAATGAAAAAAATCGTTTCTTTCCGAGAGGGACAAATTGAATTTTGCTTCCCGATATAAAGGATTATCATCACTACCTTGGCCATCCTGATCTATTTCAAATTTGGTAAACTTACAGGAAATTTCAATTTTTCCTTAATGCAGGCCATATTTCACTCATTTCTAATATTTTCATATTGGTTTTTTTTTAGAACCGAAAAGTTGTTGTCTCTCAAACAAATAAATTCTTTTTACTCTAAGAGTATTAATCGTTTTTTAATGAAGTTTTGAATATGAGAAAAATAAGCAAAAAAAAAAACGTACACATGAAATGGGGACACTTTAATTTAAACACCTGGAAATTTTTCTAAAGTAGGGCAAATCGTTGTTATGTTGTTAATCAGTTAATAAGTAATAGATAAATATAGAACATACATATTCGAATAAAAATATTTTAAATTTAAATTATCTGAAAAATTTGTATCTTCTAATTGTTTATTAGTAATTAAAATTTTGACTGTGCTTATTTACTTTGTAATAATTCAAATCGTGTATTTTTTTAACCTTGTAATAAATAAGTAAATATTATTAACAAAAATAACGTTTTTTATTAGTTATGCTAACCTTTGGTTCTCAATTATGTACATAACATGTCTTGAGATAATTTTAACATAATTATGAATATAAAAATTATTTTTTGAATTACTTATGTACAGGGTGTCCCACAAATAATTACGCAAAATAAATGCCAATACTTATCTCTAAAAGTTGTCAATCCTAATTGAAAGGTTTAATGTTGACAATTTTGTAGTTTTTTTTTGCATTTTTGAATTGATTAAATTGTAGAGGAGTTTAATGTCTTACACATTTTATAATCAGGAATGATAGAAATTCCTGAAATACGGCATGACACAAATACCTATAGTATTTGTGCCTACTTTGTTGAATTGGATTGCTCTCATTGTAAATTTCTAAAATATTCCTTTGATTCGTTCTGTACACAATTGTGTACATTATTTTTAATTTTATATTGCCGTTTATTCTATGGGATTATAATTTTCTATTTTAGTATAGATGTACACAAATGCGTACATTATCCCAGAGGATAGCGGAATTGACGGATTGACGGAAAAGTTAGAAAAAATTGTTATTTTGCCTATTTTAACATATAAAAACAAAATAAATAACGAATCAAAGGGATATAAGTAAGTACTTATAGTTTCCTAAATAAAATATTAAAGTACTTAAATAAGTCATTATATTTTTATCCTAAATTTTATAAATATATCGCTAATAACAACGTTAGAAATAACAGCAAAAAATGTCTATGTAATAAAATAGTACACTTCTTTTGAATAAAAATATTATTGATAAGTAATTTCCTATAAATATGAGTTCCAACAATTTTTATCTAAACACTTAAGTAATCACTTACTTACCGACAATTTTTCGATATATCAACGATTAGACAACAGATTAGATTATTAGTAATATAATCAACTGTAATGTACTGACTTAAGTTAGTAATGTAAGTAAGTATGTATGTACCTTGATTTTAGGAATTATGATGTGCAATACATTTTTATTTTAACTGTTCATTGGATTACCATATTAAGGGTCGTTTCAGAAAAATGTACATTGTTAATGTACTTATGTTATACAGAAATTTTGAAATTAAGTTCAACTACGTACAAGTCACTTTAGTCTGGATCCACTGATGAAAGGAAAAAGAATGTTAATATGGTATAAAATTGCATACTTGATCTATGGATCTAATATATTCTATTACGATAACACAAACATTTTGATTTAATTACCAATTAGCCTCTGAAACAGCCACTCTAATGGATTACCCTCATAATAGCCTACTGAATGATAATTATGTCATATAAGTACATACATACATATATACATAGTTGTCTTGTATGGAAAAAAGAGGTATTTTTGGAAAATAATAATAGGAGTACTTAGATTATGTTATAAATTAAGATTCGCTCGAAAGTTATTTGTTGAAAACTACAACTTTTCAGGTTTAGTTCTGCAGCCTTTGTTACCGTGGTCCGATTGGCCCGAAATTTTTCAGCTTTTTTTTAAAATCCTAAACCCAAAATAGGATCCGTACAAAATTCCGATTTTTAAAAATAAGGACCAGCCTAATATGAGTAAAAGTAATTTAAAAAAAAAAAGCTTTTCAAAATAAACCCCCAAATTGTAATTTTGCTTGTAAGTATGAGTGACTGAGTGAACTGGCAAATATTTTTTGTTTGGTAACAATCTTATAAGTAAATAAGTACTTAATGTACCTATATATTTATTAAGTATACATTCCTATATAGGTACATACTTAGGTACTTAGAACCATACAAATAAAATACTTTTCTGCATAATTAATATTTAAATGGAAATGAATTTTCCTCCATAATAAATCACTTTGTGGTTTATAATATTTTCAACGGAACTGAACAAATCTCAAATAAGGATATTACGCAGAATGTTACAGAAATAATAACAATTAAGTAAATATACTTTGCATATCTTCGTGTAAATATTCTTTGCTTTTAAAAATTTAAAAGTTTTACTTTATGTAAGGTACTTATGTAGCTATTAAGGATGAAATATGTAAATTTCAATTTTCATCTCATCTCAGCAAAAAAAAAACAAAACAAAACAAAACCAATTCAACATCATTAATCGAGCATGCAGTTCTTCCTCATTTAATTGACGTCACTTACTTGATATAAATAAATCAAATCGCAATTTAATGTGGGTGTTCTGACTTATATATGATTTTATTAACAGAATTTTTGTTTGATGATTATTATTTAGTATGCAAAGCAAGTATATTACACAGCCAATGATAAATGATTACAAACATAAAAAAAAAATTTTTAGAGGTTAGTTGAGGTTTAAATTAATTAAAATAAAATTAAAAAAAAAGTTTTTAAAATATTGCATGATAGGTACTTATTGTCAGAACAATTGAGTACATTTTGTGTGTGAATTAGTGTGAATTAACACTGACATCACCGAGTTGGTGTTATTGCCCAATAAACAGTATTATATTTACGACATTTTTGTTTGCATATGATAACAAGTAATTAAGTATGCATAAGTATAAAATATTATTATACTTTAATTAGTACCCTTACGACAATGGTTTTAAAGTAAAATTTTACTTATTGTGTAAATTGTATGTACATACATATATATGTATTGTATTTATTTAGGCAAAAAAAAAACTATAAAAAGATAACTAAGACTTAAAAAAAAGCATTTAAATAAGCATAAGTAATAACTTAGATAAGTAAGTATTTATATACTCTTACAAGAAACAATCCTGAGAATCTGAACAGTTTTTATATTCTTTTTAAAAATTATATTTTAACGTGCTGATTTCATGTAAAATTGTTATATTTTCTACAAATTCCAACTAGTCAATTAAAGGGGTGGTTATTCCTGTTATGTCATATTAGGAGAAATGTTCACAAAACTTAAATGATTAATTTCAAACAAAAACTTTTTTTCGTCAAAATGTATGTAAAGTGCCTACTGTACTGTCCTACAATGGTAGAAATTTGATTAAAAATTCTAGTATATGAAATGGAACACGAATTAACAATCCTGTCAATTCCAATATATTTGGCTGAAACCGTAAATTTGATCAATTTTACCAAAAAGGTTTTGGCTGTTCGCATTCTGCACTGTAAGTAATCTTCATTTCGGTTCATTTATTTACTGAGAAAGATAAAAGTTAGAAGAAGAAAGTAATGGGGTATACACAGGAGAAAAAGTGTTTCTAGGAGAAAGACCTCTTTAAGGTCGTATCAAAAAGATTATTTAATTTGTACTTATGCAAGTACTCGGGTAAGTAAGTACTTACTTAATCGTTTTCTAACATAGAAATTAAGCAAAAGAAGTTTGGGAACATGCGACAGCGTTTAGTGTTGGAAGCAGTATTTTCTTTTTGTAGACATTAAACTTTAAAATCCACCAATATCGAAAATTATCTAACGAACCATGGTGCCTAAGTACAATCAAGCAATCGAAGTTAAATCTCTCCAAAATCGAAATCGATCACATATAAGAATGGTTAGTTTTCACAATATGCATTCATAAGTACTTAGGTAGATCGGCACCTTAATTAATGGACGCATCCGCGTCCTTGAATATATCATAAACCAGTCCTGAAATTTTGGAACTTTGAATCGTCGATTGTTTGTGGTGGTTGTATATTGATCGTGTGTATTTTAGTAAGTACCTGTTTTGCGAATAGTATGAGTCATCAGAGCGTTATCATGACGATGATCACGGCTTTATTACAAAGGTACACAAAAAAAAATTAATATTTTTTTAGGAAATGACTAAATGAACAACAATTTTAATGATTTATGTAAGTAAAACTTATTTATGTATGAATATTATATTTAGGTACTTATTAGTAATGCATTTTTTGTATGAGCTCACCTCTTCCAGTCCAGAAATTGTTTGACGACACTGTGGCATTCTTGATACGAATGAGGATGTTGTTGGTGAATTATAATCCTCCCTTGTCTCGTCGACAAATTCACTGACACCAATTAAACCAGGCATTTTTATCTTTCGATTATTATTTATTTGTATTTATTTTACTTGTACGATACTCAATATGGATTTAAATTGATAAAAAAAATGTATACGCACAACACTAATGATTCTCAAACACAAGTGGCTTCACGGAAGGTATTTACAGACAGAGAAATTCTCATTACACAAACACTGTGCAAATGCGAAAAATCGTTTCGACAGCAAAACCACCGATTTGATTTATTTTGAACATGATTTTGCTGGTGGCTTTTTATAAATAGCACATAAAAAGCCTAAATAGATAAATTCCCAAATGGACACCACCTTTTTGCAAATACACCACACCAATGAAGAACGTCAACGCCAGTCGCCAAAAAAGTTCCTAATCGAATGAGAGAGAAATGAAGAAAAAAACTCACAAATTCGACACACAGAACGGAGTCACGTCAATCACTTTATTTTTAGCAATTTATTCCAATAACAATCCAAACACACCCACGCTCACAGTAATTGTGCATCTTTTGAACAATGTTACAATGATAAAAATGATTATTTTCCAAATAAAATTGCAATCAAACGACACAAAGAATTTTAACGATTTCACAAAAACACTTTTTTACTCGCAATTAGTGATGTGACAACAGTAAAGTCCACAAAAAAAACGTTTTTCTCGCTCTATCATACTCACTACTTCAATGTATATGTCCTTCTCTAAATGTTGTGAGTTATACAGACGTCGATGTCTAATTTAAACAAAAAAAAAAGTCAAAGTCAAAGTCAAAAGGCATTTATTGCAACTTCAATTTTAAATAAGTCGTGTAAACAAAAAAAAAACCAAAATTGAAACACGTCGATTCTGTATGCCAAAAAAAGGTTTTTTCTCTTTTAATTTAGTCCTCAAGTAAGTGAGCAAACTCTGTTTTCTCTTTATTTCCACCACTTATTGTTAGTGGTGTTAGTATGCAGCAAAAAACTCACTACTTTTAATAACACAGTAAAGATGCCGCTGAAGTAACGAAAAATAAAAATTGCCATTTGTTGCCAACACTCTGATTCTAAAAAAATATGGTGGTTTGAAATCCACACAGGTCCACAGTGACGTTTTATTGGATTTTTTATCTTGTTTAATTTTGCGAAAAAAGGGAAGAAGTTGCAATAATTTAACATTATAATTCGAAATTAAAACAAAGTATTTATCGCGTCTAGTATTATTGAGATAATATCGTTGATATATATTAAATATCCTAAATTTTGCGAACAAGTGTAAAAGAAGAATTTTTCTTGCGAAAAGAACGCGATGGCAGCCAAACTGACTACATCATCAACTAAGAAAATTGATGAAAAAATTCGTCATGAAGGAAAATCAATCGATGATAATACGTGTGTTGTCTGTTTTATGAATGTTGATATTTATTCAATTGGAGAATGTGATCATCCAGTATGTTATGTATGTTCGTCACGAATGAGGGTGCTAAGCAGCCGAAATGAGTGCCCCATTTGTAGGGCGGATTTGTCGCAGGTAATTTTTGTTTATCAATATGGCGCAATACTTGTATACCTCGAGTTCAATTAGTTTATGTATATTTAAAAATCAATATCGATTTCATAATATCTATGTACAAGTCATTTAGTTATAGGAACTACTTACAATCTGGTTCACTATCATATCTTCAATTATCGATTAATTATTTGACATGTGATAAAAAAACAAAATTAACACACAATGATTAAATGCAGATTAAGTTATTATAGCTCTAACTATAGATGAATGAAAAAACGAGACTTCGTATTATTGTTTCATGATGGAATAACTAAAGTTCTTGAACTAACATTAAGAGGAATCATTAAGGAAAATGAGGGAGGAAAACGGGAACTGTTTTTTGTTTGACTGCATTTGAGTCCAACAACGAATTCGAAGGAAGTACTCTCTGAAGAACAAATTTGGTCCAATATCGAAGGATTTAATATCGATTTACCATAGATTTGCCGATACTTCTGAGCCTGAGCTAAGTTGTGATAGATCTTTTGATTTATTCCATGAAGCTAATTCCTCTGTCCATTTTGTGTAGCCGCCAAATTCTAATATAATCGATATGCTTTGATTATAGAGATCGAATAAGTCAGCGTACGACTCGAGGGCCTGATTGTTATGCTTTATTTGCAGTTGATTATAGTGGTTAGGAGATCTAATAGTCTAGATAGAGAAGCCGAGATGAATCCAAAGGGAAAAATTATACTAACAATAAATCTGGTCTGCAAATATTTGATTATTAATAGAAATCTTTTGTTACAGGTCATCTTTACTCAAGAAAAACTGCCATTTCGACAACTTGAAACTAAGAACCGTTCTGGCCTATATGATAAGAAATTCCGTATTTGTTTTACCACCGCAAAGGCACAAAATGCCTTCTATAAACTCTTGGAAAATCCATGCTACAAGTAATTAGTTTACTTAAATCAACACATTCCTAATGAATTACCAAGCAAATTTTTTCCCATAGATGCAACGAAGGACCCTTTCCATGTTTCGATGCATTAAAGGATCACATGAGACATGAGCACGATTCGTTTTATTGTGAACTCTGCACAGATAATTTATCGGTAATTATGATGAGACAAAAAAAAATTGTCGTTTCCTGAGTGTTTTAATAACAACAATAACAAAAACAATTTTAGATTTTCTCTTATGAACGAAAAAGCTACACTAGATCCGAATTGGGTCTTCATCGACGGAAAGGTGACCCAGACAATACTTCACATCGTGGACATCCTCTATGTAAATATTGTGATTGTCGATTTTTGGGTAAAGATGAACTCTTCGCACATATGCGACGGGAACACTATCTCTGTCATCTGTGCGAAGCCGATGGATATAATCAATTTTATGCGTAATTATTATTGATGACAAAGATCAAAATCATTTAACCGAATAGAATTCATTTTAGTGATATTCACTTGATGCGAGAACATTTCAAAAAAGAGCATTATCTATGCGAGGATGGAGATTGTGCTCAGGAACAATTTACATCGGTATTTCGTACTGATATTGATTTGAAAGGTAAAATTGTCAAATAATTTTTCATTCACAAATTAATTGTAAATCGATAAAATGCTGTAGCTCACATATCTTCAATACATGGGAAAACAATGGGAAAATTGGCGAGCAAACAAAACAGGACGCTTGAATTTGAGTTTACACTTGCACCAAGAAATCGACAACAAGACAATGGACGTTATCCAAGATCGAGAACGAATGACGTAGAAAAAGATTATGACTATGGATATAGTGATGAAATATTCCAAGCACCGCAACCGGTTATCGATGCCCAAAATGAACAAGAATTTCCGTCACTATGTGGTAATAGTTCAACCGCTTTCGTTGCCCAACCCAATTTTTCTATACGAACAAAATCATTTGGACCGAGTGGTTTAGCCAGGACTAAAGAGAATTTTCCAGCACTCGGTAAAAATAGTCAAGATTCAAATTCTGACAGTGGACCATCCAATAATGGATACAAGAAAGGATCAGCAAGTGCTCTTTTAAAAAATTCAAATACAGCCGTCGTTCAACGACCATCGGGCGTTGTTATCCATGTGTCAAATCGTCCAAATACAAGTGGTAAAAAAACCGAATCAAATCGAAATATTTCTCGAGATTTTCCATCATTGCCAGGCACAACAATTCGAAAAACTTTCGATACTGATTTTGTGCCACCTGCACCGGCATTTAGTATGAGCGCTGTAGCTGCAAAACATAAAAATTTAGTGGACGGTTATGAGTCTGTAGCATCAGATGCTAGTGCTAAGGTATCGCTTGTTCAGAAGAACAGTGAAAAACCAAGCGGAAAAAAAACTACTGCCGAAAATGTACCAAAACTAAATTCAATAAATAACTTCCCAGCTCTGGGAGCTCCTTCATCAGCAGCAGCAGCTCCAATTTTATGGGCATCTGTGACCAAAAAACATCCGACAGAAAGTCGGAAAATGAAAGTAGCCCCACCGCCTCTCTCATTATTGAACAACAATAATTCTAGCTCAAAACCAGTTCCAAATACAAATAAAGTGGATTCAATTAATAAGGGGGCATCAACCAACAAAAATAGTAATGCTGGTGGCAAAAAGGAGAAACCAAAATCGTCGAATAATGAAGTGAAAGGGAAAAATGCGAACAAAAAAACGGCACATCCAGAACCAAAAACCGATATCAATGCTGAACCAGATTTTGTGCCTTCAATGACAGTATTAAATGCTGTGTCTGCTAAACATCGTTCGCTGGTTGATAGCTATGAATCAGCTGTACCGGTTACCGACTCAAAATTCCATTTAATTCAAAGAGAAAATTCAAATTCTTCCAAAAATACCAACGATGAGGTACCCAAATTGAATTCAAAAAGTAATTTTCCATCACTGAAATCAAACGACACTAAATCAAAATATAAATACACCGAAAAGAACAACAACACAATGGATCATATTACCAAAAATGGTAATCAATTCGCTGAGATATTCAAAAATGATTACAATGCGATCACCAGTGAATCTCATCTCATCGAACAAAGTAAACAAAATGAAGGCATAGATGAAATAGATGATGATGATGATAATGATGCTAATGAAAATATAACTGTAAACTTAACCGGAGACGATTTTCCATCATTGGATAGTATTTCAATAACTGGACCACCGCCCGGTTTTGGATCTAGAGTTCCCGCAAGCAAAAATCCACCACCCGGATTCAATAAAGTCACATTAAACTCGGTCGCAAAACCAATGGGCAATTTAACATTTACTAATTCACTTGGTGAAAGTTACTCAATATTGCCTGTCCACAAATACATGCCACCGGGCAATGCTTTAAAGCGGAATCAGGTACAATGAAAACTCTGATAGATTTACATGAGAAAATCATTTAAAAAAAAACCCCTCCCCGATCTTTAATTTACAGGACCTAATTGTACATTTCCAAGAGATCCTAAAGGTCACCGATGCTGTCGACGAATTCAAACAAATATCCCAACATTTTATAAATGGAACATATTTTGCTGGTCCCTACTATGAACATTGTGTGTCAGCGTTGGGCGATAAATTCGATACCGTATTTCCAGAGTTAATCAGTCTTTTACCAGATATCAACAAGCAGCAGGTAATTAATTCTATGCATATTAATCTCGCTGAGTCTATACTGTAATTCTCGAGAAATTTTAAATAATTCCCGAATTTATTCGTAATTCTCCAAACGTTATTCTGATACCTTGGAGAAAAATGATTAATAATCAATTTAAGAACGAGTTCGGATCTTGACAAATTAAAAAATTCAGTCAGTTGTCTTTACGGATTGAGAGATTAAGTAAGGACACGGTTAACATAACAAAGGATAATTGGCTATGGAATTCACAAGTGTTTCAACGTTGAAAGTCACCTCACAGAACAGTTTAGATTAAAGTCAGTTCAGTCAGGGGGAAGTGGCGTATGAAAATGAAGGAATTGACACCGATTAAAGTGAGGTGCAGATCATTAATTTGTAAATATTTTATAGTGTTTTGTGTCGAGTTAAAGGTTATAATATGAAAAACTACTAATTTGTCACCGAATTGACATTAACACTGAAATGTTGCTGTATTCCCTGTCCAGATACCCCCCAGAATAGTGACAGAATATCCCAAAACAAAACAACATTCCACAGCTGTCTGACCGTTTGTTTATCAATTATCTTTTTATTTTCGTTTCAGGAACTGTACTTAGTGCACTCACAATTTAACAAAGGTTCGGGTACAAATAAAAAATCGAAAAAAACCCAATTGGAAGTATGCAAGTCATGCAAACAAGTACTGATTGCTCTTGATTTACCAGCTCATACACAAACGCACGTTATGAAAAATAAATTTTAAAAATTTAATAGAAAAAGATACAAAATACCAAAATGGTCGCTAGATTGAAGCTGTGCATAAAAGAAATTGGGCGGTTTTTTTTTTTTTTTTTTTTGGTTATTTTAAGAAGAAGAGAAAAAAAAGAGACCCAAACATTGTTGTGTCCTTTCAAAATTTATATCCGTTATTTTCACAAAAACAACATGTAATTACTATTTTTTTTAAGTATATGTTTTTTTGTGTTTTTATAAAGAATTAAAACTGAGCCGGGAGTTTAAATTATTATGGATAAATTACCTGTGCGAGAAGAATTTGGCATGTAAAGTCTACAAAGCTACAAACAGGGTAATTTACTAACCGTTCACCACATCAGTGCGTCTCGGGTTTAGTACAGTAGTAAGTAGTTTTCAACCAGGATGCCGTAGATATATGAAAGGAGTGCCGCGAACTCCATACAATTCGTAGAATAAATACACAGACATTTTTCTGATCTTACAATTTCTAACATCGATTTTATGGGATCAATGGCTTAAAAATAATAATATTAATTATAAGAATAGGGTGCCTTGAATTTTTGAATTTTTCACCCAAAAAAGGTTGATGTACTATTTGTGAATTTTGGGTAGGTAGGTCGTTCCGCTTGAAGTTCAAATTAAAAAAAATAAAAAAATCCCACTACTTTATCCTTTCAAGGATTCCTCCAAAAGAAATCAAAAATCGTACTCACCATACTGTCTGCAATAAAGTAAATGACAAAAAAAAATTATTTGCTGTTCGTTCCAAATTTATTATCCCACAAATTCTAAAAACCTAATCTTTTGACAGCGGTGCCGTTCTTTTATCTCGCTGCCATTCAACTGGATGGATTTTTTTCTTATGCGAATGCATATTTGCATTTGAATTAAATGTTTTTGGACAATATGGACACGTATAAAGTACGCTGCCCGTATGCAGTGCTAGATGTTCCTAAAAATCATTTTTCAATATCATTAAAAAAAAATTCTAATGAGGGGATGAAAACATACTCTTAGACCAATAGGTTTTTTAAATGCTTTTTCACATATCGTACATTTATGCAAACGTTCCGATGTATGAACATAGCGCATATGACTACGAAGTGCCTCTTTATTGGCGGATATTTTACCACATAAATTGCATGGAATTGGTAATTCTTGATGACCCCGTCTTATGTGATTCTCTAGACTGTGTTTGTTTTTTAACCTAAAGTAAACCGGATCCATTTGTTACTATTAATTGTTACTTGTTAAGAATATTATAGATCAATTTTTACCATGCATGACAAAAATCACATTGAAGTTTTGGCTGTTTTTCATCTGTATGCTCAATTCGATGTCGTACGCATTGAATTTTGCTTTTAAATACTTTCGCACATATGTCGCATATGTGAGCATTGGCAAATTTATGTACGCCACGTATATGAGCCTGCAGGACGGAATATAAACCAAATCTGTAAAAAAAAATTTCTTTTTCTTATTCATATTGAAATTACATCCAACTCTATTTTACATCGTTTCGTTGGAGCATATCTACTAATAATAATAAAACAGGCAATAATAAAACAGAACCCTCAAGAAAAAAAAAAGACAGGACGTCCGAAAACAACATAGAGAAGGATGATAGCAGCATAAGGATAAGGAAGTCTGATGCAAAAGAACTGAGCTTGTATTTTGTTCGCACAAAATGTCGATGTCGGAATGATTCCGACTGCTACAGAGGTGTCGAGATCGGAATTACCATTCATTAATGATTTTTATGCATTGTTATTTCGATCTCGACATCTCTTATTCTCTCTCAATCATTCCGACATTGACATTTGGTGTGAACAAAATACAAGCTCTGGTCGGAAATAAAAAATACAGTACAAACCAGAGGATATGTGAAGGGGCTATGTTCCCTTGCGGAATGAACTAGATTCTCTTTATATCTAAACAATAATTTATTAGATCTCCCCTAGAATAGAATTGGGCTGCAGCGCCCTTAATAATGTCAATATGCCTAATCCAAATCTTACTTTAATTCACATTCGTCACACTTGAATGTTTTATTTTCCTCCGAAATGTGTGTCAAACGTAAATGCTGCGACAGATGATACTTCATGGCAAATCCTTTTCCACATACGTCACATCGAAATATTTTATTCTCTTCTGGTGCATGGTGGTGCATGTGCAACCTTAATCCATACCGATCCATGCATTTTTTATTGCATATATCACATCTAAAACATTATTTTTATTTTGTATGAGAAATTTTTGCCAAAAAAAAATCACTAAATTTGATGGTAAATTGATATTACCGAAATGCATTCGGATTTAGGTGCCAAGCAATGTGTGCCAATAGTTCGCCACGTTGAAAAAGTTTCTTCTTACAGCACTGAACATAACCACGTCGTATTCCATGTACAAGACGATAGTGTGCCTTCACATCTAGAAAGGTGGTATATTTCTCAAGGCATAGTTGACACTCCAATTTAAAGAAATCTTTAATTTTCTCATCTTCCTCTTGTCGTTTGGTGGGTTTTGGTAAAGATTTTTCGATTTTGACTTTCTTTTTTGACTCTCTTTTCAGAGTTTTTCTAGATGTCTTAATGTAGTCTAGAAATATTTAAAATCAAATAATACTGGAAATTAGAAATTGCATCTTTTAGGTGTGCTGGGTGTGTGATATTTGGAAAAAATATGCGGAGTCAAATGAAGCTAGTCTTAGTAGCTAGATTAATATATTTTTGAGTTATCGAGTTTACGAAAATTTGAGAAGCAATTCTAAAAAAAAATTTTTTTGTAAATAGAATTTAAAATAAAATTACCTTCTGTTGTTTGAATCTCCCACACTGATGATTTGTCATCGATCACTTCTATTTCAATTTCATCTTTGTTATCAAAATGTCCATAATTTTCAAAATGATCAACTTTCGGTGAAAATCGAACAAATTCCTTTTCAATTTTTATTTCGTCTATCCGATCATCATCATTTTCGTTTAAATATTCATTGGATTCTAACTGTCGATTGCCCGCATAGACATTTTGTTGAACATTTTCAATTGTTTTGTAGAATAAATGGAAGTTCTGTACATGATCCCAACAATTTGTGCAAATTATTTTGGATGAATCACTTTTTTGTGGCTGCAATCGTTTCAAACAAACAAATTAAATCTGTGGCAGTTTTATGTTAAAAGATTAAATAGATAGACGAGAGTAGGTTAAATAGATACTAGGAGAGTACGTTGTGGAAAGTGCATTCCACAGTCTTGAATTTCAACAATTCTTTAATGTTACGTTCGTTCCGATCTTTGTCATTTTGGAATTTTGGAAACATTGAAAATAATAATAGCAATATCTTGGCAATAAACATATCCTTTAAGAATTTAAGAAGAATACAAACCTTAAACCAAAAATGCTGTGATACAATCGAAGCAATTTCTAATTGAAGTCCATTTTCACTGAATATGGGAACAGCAGTTTCATTCTGCCATTCTAAACAGAGTCTACATAAATTATTTTCCATTGATTCTTCTAAATGATGTTGCATTATTTAGAACAATTGATGTAAAAGTATCAAATGTTTTTACCTAATTTAGAGTATTCAATATACAAAAATAGTATTCGTTAATTTAAGTTTAGTGGAAACAATTTGTTTAGCAAATTGTTTATAACTATTATTTATTTTTATTTTAAGAAAAAAAAAATATAACCATTCATTGAACATTGAACGAACGTTAACGTTGCAATATAAATATAAGTGAAGTTGAAGTTAAATCCACAATAAAACCCTTATCTCGTTCTAACACACTAATAATTCTAATCTAGATACATGTCCGCATGTCTCTCTTTAAATGACGTAGTCACTGTAGAAGTGCCGTGTGCCGTCTAATTTGTATAAATTTACGGAATAGAAAATATTTTGAGCGAATTTTTGTGCCATTATACTAATTTCCATATTTCCATTGTTACAAGTATATAAAAATAATTGATAAATAAATTTTCTATTTTACAAATAATTCAATTTTGTAAAATATTTTTTTAATGCAATGAACTGAGAACAAATTATCAAACATAACGCCACCGCCATCAATTAAAAAAATGGCGTCGTCAGATCATAATTCTCTCCAATCATTAACATTAAATTATCTCATTTACATAATGTCAGGTTAGTTCCCAGTTGACAGTAGTTTGTTTCAGAGAGTAATTTTTGTAGGTGTTTTAGTTCATTTTTAATTTAGTGATTAAAAGAATTTAATAGTTTTGGGTAGACAAATTGTAAATAAATGTGAACAAAATGAACACAGAATCCACACCATTGTGCAGACTTTGTTTTAACAGCGAAAGAGAGTTCATTGATTTATTTGGCGAAGAAGGTGTTCAGTTACAAATGGCTTCAATAATTTCGCAACATCTTTGGTTTCAGGTGAGTTTAGTATACAATTTAAGTGTTTTCCAATACTTTTCATCAAGTTCAGAACACTTTTAGCCCTTTTTATAGTTTTTTTTTTATGAAATTTTAGCAGAAAAATATAGATGCGGAAAAATGTATTCGATGAGGATCTCTGCTTCTCCATTAAAAAAAAAAGATCGATAATGATACATTTTCCTTCAAATAAAAATACATTCATCTATCTGCTTTTGATTGGAGGATCTAATTCCGTTCGATCAGTTGAAGAATTAATTATTGATGAGATCTCTTTTGAATATCGACCATCGAAGTAGGGATGCCAGATTTTCAAAATGCCTCGTGGGGGACAGATGAGAAAATTTTTGGTATATTGTGTAAAATCACAATTCATATTTTAATAAGACTAGGAGGAATAGGAGGATATCTTCAATGATATAAAATTAATTCACTAAAAAACACAATCGTTATTATTAAATAGTAAATAATTCCATATAAGACTAAAATCTTCAAAATTGCAAAAAAAAATTAGATAATTACATGATCTCAGTCAGATCATTGAATGGCCTGTTTATTTTGAAAGTGGACCAAGTCCAGTCAGGGAAGCTAGATATGCCACAAAACATCTATTATCTTGGTTCCCTTACTGGATTTGCCCCAATTAATTTTTCTCTTTTTGGGATAGTAATCGAGAGTAAATTTTTGAATGTGATCCAAGTTAGAGAAAAGGATAGCTCTTTAACTGTCTAATTATTTGTTTTCAGCCAAAGGAAGATGACGAATTTTCTAAGTTCATTTGCACAGAATGTTGGGGTTCAATTGAAAACTTTAATAATTTCTACATAGAGATAAAAAACGTTCAAGATAACATTACGATGGAACTGAATGAGTATGTTATCTCCGACATCGATGATGATTCACAACACTATACGACTGTACAATTCGAGGAAGACAATCCAATTTCGACCAATACCAGTGAAATATTTTTATTGGAAAATGATCTAGTAGATTATCTAGATGAAACTGACATAAATGACCAGACCACAAATGACATTATTCAAATGTCAAATGATGAGATTTTCGATGACACCTTAAACACGAAAAATACAATTAAAAAACATGTTCTTCCCAAAAGTGAATGTACTTCCAAGAAAAAACGGATAAAGACGAAAAAATTACCACCGAAAGTTCACAATAGAGTACGGAATGAAGAAAATCGAAAGATCCGAGAATTCTTTAATCTTCGCTGTGAATTATGTTCGATGGCATTTAATACATGGGATGAAATAAAAACTCACTATAAAAAAACGCATGGAAACACACAACCATACATCATGTGCTGTAACAGAAAATTCTGTAAGCGCGGTGGAATTTTGGAGCATATATCTTGGCATTTGAATCCAGAAGCTTTTAGGTTTTACTTTTTGCTTTTTGCTTTATTCTATTTTCCACCAGAACTAATATTTGTTCTTTTCAGTTGTACTATATGCAATAAGATTTACATTAACAAATACGGACTAAATCTTCACATGAGCTATCATGAAGATGATCTAAAAATATTCAGATGTGATATATGCAACAGAGGATTTAAAATGAAATGCAATCTATCGAAGCATTTGCTGCTAACACATATTCCGGAAAAGACGAAAAATCATGAATGTGATAAATGTGGCAAAAAGTAAAAAGAAAATAATTTCATTTGCAAGATTTTATCCAAATTAATTTAATTTTAGATTTGTTCTACAGGCACTGTTAAAAACGCACACAAAAACTGTCCACGATAATGCTTATGCGTATGTGTGCGATATTTGTGCAAAGGTCTTTAGTGGCAAATCTCATTTCATTCTTCATAAACTTACGCACTCTGTTAAAGAACAAAAAGTGCAATGCACCATATGTAGCACATGGTAAAAACTAAAAGTGTCCAATAAATTTAATTTTTTTAAAAAAAATAATTTTCAGGTTAAAAAATATGACCAGTCTTAAAAAACATAAACAACGATTGCACACCGATATTGGCATAACGCATTTATGTGATATGTGTGGTAAAATTTCACCAAACAAGGGTGCACTACGGAATCATATTCGCTATGTCCATGAACTAAAGGAATCATTTGAATGCAATTTTTGTGAGAAAACATTTAAAACCCAACTCAACTTAAAAGTAAATTGTCACAGCGCTGCTAATCAAAATAACCAATCTAATCAAATAATCAAATTTCAGGAACATATGGCATCGCATACAGGCATCACTTTGTATTCGTGTCCCTACTGTACAAAAACATTTAATTCCAATGCGAATATGTATTCTCACCGAAAAAGAGTCCACCTACTTGAATACACTAAAATGAAAATTCGCATCGGTAAATAATTTTATTTTCACCAATACAGTATGTAATTACCTTTTAATGTTTTTTTTTTTGCAATTTTACATAGAATTAAAATTGAGATGAAGTTTAAATTATAAATAAATTACCTCTTTACATATATACTTAATGCAAACGAACCTTCCGACAAGAATTCGACATGTGTGCAAAGATAAACGAACACATAGAAATGAAATGTGAAATAAAACCCCAGATACCGGCTACAAATATCTTTCAACTAAAACAAACTGAGAAACTTTCAAAACTAAAAAATTATTATTACTCATAGACTCAAAGCGCCCATTGTCCTTTTGGAGGGTCAGTCATGAATTCTATTTTCATTAAGAATTCTTTAAAATCTTTAGTTGGGTTAACTAATGGTATTCCAGATCCAGCCCCTTCTATACAGAGCAAGCAGTTCTTGTAGTTAATTCGAGGGAAGGGCTGTTCTTGCATATGATAGTTTGCGAGTCCTTGATGTAACCCAAGATACTTAACCGTGGGCGATAAGAGTAGGGTTTGATTATACGTTTTTATGTGAAAAGGACTATTATGTTGGACATTTAGTTGTTAGATTGTTTAGACTTGCTTCTTTAATAGGTGTACTGGTTAGCATGGAAAAAGCGACGTCCGTAAGGCATAATCTTCAACATGGCTATCTACTAACCTCTCCAAATATTTCAATAGAAAGGATGTTACACTGAATGATCGGAAATTGTTAAAAAACTAAGGTAACCGAGACAACAAAAGCCTTTTTTTGGAAGGCAACAAAAAATTGCAACAATTTAAAAAATGATAAAAAATTATTTACTTTTATATTTCGCGCCACCAAAAAAAGTACTAAAAAAATTACTCTGAAAATGTTACATTTAGTTTTTGTTTATATTCTGTTACAAACTGTCAAACGGCAGCACTGACAAAAGTAGAGTGTTCAGTTTAACTTCAATTTTGTGATTAAAAGGCTTAAATAATGATGAGTAAGTTCGATACTTCTGGGATCCTTGATACCCGAATACTTTTCAGCTAAATACCCGATCTTTTTAGTTGCAAAAATGCAAAAAAAATTTAAAATCGCGTTCCTGTTTAAATTTAAGTAGAAAACACTTGATGTAAAAAAAACAGTATGACAAATACGATTTTTCGAGTCGAATGTTTCTAATTTTCCATACGGGCGGAAAACAAGACGACAATAGGGATAGCACAAAAAAAAGGGAATATGCTTCGTAAATGGCTCATTTACAATGTTTGGGGAAAATAATTAAATCTGAATAAAAACACATTAAAACCCATATTGTATTTGTATATATATCTGCAAAGAGGGAAAGTGTAGATTTATTTTGCACCCAATTCTAAGGTTCTAGGGTCGATTTTTTAAAAAAATTCAAACTTTAACAACGAATTTTTCGTGATAAATGGTAACTGACTCATGAAAATTTGTTAAAATTTTTGTAACGGCTTTGTTCGTTCAATTTGACATGAACATCTGTATAACCCGCAGCATTTAGAGAAGGACATATAAAAAATAAAATAATTAGTATGTTAGAGCGAGAAAAACGACTTTACTGTTGTCAAAATAAAATAAATATAAAATAATAAATTTGTTCATGTTTTTTTAATTAAAATTTGTTTAAAATTGTTATCCGTAAATTCGTAGTTAAGTACCTCAAATACTATTCGCTGTATTGAGTACTTTGATTCGGCAATAGCATTTAATATTTTTATATCAGTTACCCAAAAACTGTACGTCACAGGAATTAAACAATTTTTTATAGACAAAAATTACAAATAAATGTGAACAAAATGAAAATAGAATCCACTCAACTGTGCAGACTTTGTTTTGGCGGCGAAAATGATTTCATTGAATTATTTGGGGCAAAAGGTGTTCAGTTACAAATCGCTTCAATAATTTCGCAACATTTCTGGTTTCAGGTGAGTTTAGTAAATAATTTAAGTGTTTCTCAATGGTTTTCATTAAATTAATTCCTTTAGATTCGCCATTTTAAAGTTCCAGTATGTCAGGAACAATTTCTTAGAAGATAAAGATCTTCGATTCTCTATCTATATACCAGTCCATTTTAAAAGGAACGATCGATATAGATACGTTTTTCTTCATACAAAAATATACTCATCCATCTACCCTATTTTCTGCTTTCGATTGGAACATCTAGTAACTAGTTATTAACTAAAGAAATATAGAAAGTGACGATCAGTTGAGGAAGTTGAGAATATTAATGTAGATTTAGTATCGAGAGAGTAATTTTTTTTTAATGTGATCCAAGTTAGAGAAAAGGGTAGCTCTTTAACTGTCCCAACAAAATTTCTCGTCACCCTCCATTATATCTCATTTTTGTTTTCAGCCAAAGGAAGATGACGAATTTTCTAAGTTCATTTGCACAGAATGTTGGCGTGCAATTGAAAACTTTAATGTTTTCTACACAGAAATAAAAAACGTTCAAAATAAAATTAGAAAGGAAATCAATGTAGTAAATGTTATCTCCAAAATAGATAATGATTCCGAAGACTATACGATTAAATTGGAAGAACATAATTCAATTTCGAACAATATCAATGAAATATTCCTATTGGACAATAATGTAAAAGAAGAAGAAGAAAATGGTCTAGTAGATGATTTAGATGGTTTAGTATATGATCTAGATGAAACTGACAAATACGCCACTAATGACAATTATCAAGCGTCAAATGATGAGATTTTCGATAAGAGCGCAAAAACTAGAAATGCAATTAAAAAACGTGTTCTTACCAAAAGAGAATGTACTTCCAAGAAAAAACTGACCAAGAAGAACAAAACAAAAAAGAAAATAATTATTGCAACAGATAACACAACGAAAATTCAAAATATAACTATAAGGAATGAAGAAAATCGAAAGATTCAAGAATTCTTTAATATTCGCTGTGAATTATGTTCGATAACGGGTTCTACATTGGATGAAATAAAATCTCACTACAGAAAAGTGCATGGACTAAAACAAGGATACATCGTGTGCTGTAAGAAAAAATTCTTTAAGCGAGGTGGTCTTTTGGAACATATATCTTGGCATTTGAATCCAGAAGCTTTTAGGTTTTACTTTTTGCTACTTTCGATTCTGCAGCAGAGTTAATATTTGTTCCTTTCAGTTGTACTATATGCAATAAGATTTACATTAACAAACATGGATTAAATCTTCACATGAGCTATCATGAAGATGATCTAAAAATATTCAGATGTGATATATGCAACAGAGGATTTAAAATCAAATGTAATCTATCGATGCATTTGCTGCTAAAACATATTCCGGAAAAGAAGAAAAATCATAAATGCACTGAATGTGGGAAAAAGTAAAAACAAAATAATTTCATTTGCAGGATTTTATCTAAATTAATTTAATTTTAGATTTGTTCTACAGTCACTATTAAAAACGCACATAAAATCTGTCCACGAACATGCTTATTCACATGTGTGCGATATTTGTGCAAAGGTCTTTACTGGAAAATCTCATTTTAACCTTCATAAACTTACACACTCCAATGAAAAACAACAAAAAGTGCAGTGTTCCATATGCGGCACATGGTTAGAATTGAATGAGCGCAATAAATTTAAATTAAAAAAAATCTTTTCAGGTTAAAAAATATAAATAGCCTTAAAAAACATACTCAACGAATGCACAGCGATGGTGGCATAACCCATTCATGTGAAATTTGTGGTAAAATTTCACCAAACAAAAGTGCACTACGGAATCATATGCGCTATGTGCATGAACCAAAGCAATTGCATGAATGCAATATTTGTGAGAAAACATTTAA
>JANSTT010024235.1:0-38252 GCA_026745375.1 Platyura marginata | reverse complement strand
GTTGGAAATAATAAACAAGTACTCATACGGGTATATTATAATCGGCGTAGCCAATTTTTTCTTCTTTACTGGTTTTTCTTTGTATTCAGATACACAATTTAAATCTGTATATATCCGTGTATTTTTTCTATTCAGAATTAGAATGAGTGAAATGAAATCATTTACAGAATAAGACATCCCTGAAAACCGTAACAATTTGTTGTGATTCTAATTTTTTTTAGCAAAATTATATTAAATTATAAAACTAAACAACAAAAACCAAGTGTTTTTTAAATAAAAACACGTAACACAATAAAACGTATGTCAAACGCCGTTCTAGCACTCGGATCGGAGTACTAGTTCGGAATATCGTTTTTGGTACCTAGCACTTTAACCCCAATACTAGAATAGCACTTCGATGTGAATAAATGGCAAAGTTCCAGACCGATTGCTAGCCAAAATTCTCATTTTCGAACTAGTGTTAGCACTGGGTGAATAAATTGGCCGTAAGATAATCAATCTCGCAATCAATCAATAAGTAGCATTGACGCTACATCAGCTAATCAGCAAGCACCGAGCAACATGAACTTGGAATATTTCAGCTCAAAATATAAAGAAACAATTTTGACGTTCGATCTATGTATGTTGCTCATTCTGTTTCTTGCAAATACAACTCAAAAAATCCATTGAGCTAGAGACTTTAAATTTTCGTACATACACGTGGGCAAATTCACGTCACTTGAACTATTTCTGATCCCAAGTTCGCTAAAATTGTATACAACCTATGGGCAATCGGCGTATAGATTGTTTTCTTAGATATTATTTGTTGTTGTTGTATTGATTGAAATTTTTTTTTGCTATTTCACCAATTCAATGACATCAAAAATAACCGTTCATAATATGTTAGATACTTGTTTGAATTTGGTATGATCTAACAATCAAAACTGATCGAGCATAAAAACATAGGTATATGAATTAGGTCAATGTGAAGGAGAATAGAATATTATCTTTGCTCCGTTATTAGGCATGCGCCAATATATTAAACTATACTCTATGTTACATACAATATTGTATGTAGTTAATTGTACTTTTAATTTTCACTTAATTAATTTCTTTGGAAATGGTGAAATGTTCCTAATTGATTTTACTTTTTGTATTATCGTATATACGATTATTATGTATGTATGTATGTATAAATCTATATTGCATATATAGTATGTATATACAAACACCTGAGTAAGTGTGTTGCTTTTTTTTTTACATTACCACACCGGTCGATGTTGAGAAATTTTTGATAAATTAATATAAAGAGCAGAGTTTTTTTTTCTCAATTTAATTCTTTTACATAATTTGAAATATCTTTGAATATTTTTTTTTTTTTTTTAATATTGACAAATACACACATGTGTATGTAGAGGTACATGAACATACATAAACATAAGCAAGCAGATGTACATTGTATAGACTAATAACTATACAAAGCTAATTATATATAAAAATTGAATAATAATAAATAATTATGCTGATTCGTGTAGATATTATTAACATTGTTTTATTGTAATTATGTTTACTTACACTTTTCAATTTAATTACAATTGTCAGTAGGTAGGTAGGTAGGTACATGGTAAATTTAATACACAATACACATAACCGTATATATTTACCAAATAATCTCTTGGTCTTGTTTTGTAAAAGTATAAATAAATATAAGCTGACTCAACATTTTTGCGTGGATTTTTTTTTGTTGTTGTTGTTTTTTCTGTATACGACAAGGCCATTTTACCGACTCACTGCTACATATGTATAGTCTATAGCGGGCAATTTGAAATTTGGGGCGCAACTTTTCAAAATCTCAATTATAAAGAATACACTTTTTTATGGTTATAATAGGAGCTTATATTTTGAAACTTATAGAAATACGATTTATTGCATAAGTTTTGGTTGCATTATTAAAAAAAAAAAAAAAAAAATTAAAAAAAAGGTGTAGCGTACCAGTAGTAAATGTATGATGGGAGTCTCAGTCAGGTAATTTTGAGTATTGTTAAATTGTAAATATAATTGAAGAAGTAATTTAACCAGAAAAAAAAAAGTTTTTATAGTTTTCTTTATATATACACGCAAATAGTATCGTGAAGAACCAGACAAAATTACTTTATTTTTACGAACTAGAGACTAGACTTATAGCATGTTGTAAGCATGTAAGAAGTTGTCCAACAAATTTTTGTAATACTATTGCAGTTGCAACCCTGGTTTAGAGTTGATGATAATTGATAAAATTGATATTTGACAAGATGTTATTTCAACCTTTCAACAGTCCCGCAGTTAAAGTTAAAATTATTAATTTTTCTCAGGATCATGTTTTGGATGTATACCTGGTGTCCTTCGATTTGTACGACACTTGATTTACACGGTTTCGCTTTTACACGGTTTGTAGATAATAAAAAAAGTTTTATTTCTATTATTTTACATTGCATACTGTGTTTCATTTACACGGACTTGCCATAGAATGTATCTATCGAGGGATTATACAGTGTAAAATTTTTATTAAATAAAGGATTTCCTGTCTGTTGCTAAAGCTTTTACATTTTTTCTTGAATATTTTCATTATTAATTTGCTATAATTTCCAAAACTTAAAAAATCAAAAATATTTTATTTTGTTTTAAATATTACCAAAATATAGTTATATTTGTCAACCTTGAATCGGTCATTGGTTTTTATCGGGAAAATTAGAAATTTAAATTTACTAACTTAACTTTATTGAAGGTAGCCGACAGTGATGAAAATTTTTAGTCACTGGATATTATTCTGAAGTTTTAAAAAAAATATGTAGGAACATATCGTCTGAATAATTTTTTTTTTAATTAAAAAATACTAAAAATCTTAATTTTTATTAATTTTTTTTTCCATTTTTCGGAGTTTTTCTTTGTAATCCTGTTCTTTTTATTACATATAAATATACTATTTAGTTTATGCTTACCACTTAGACTTAGAACATACATACATATTTTATTTTAATTCTATTTCGGTTTGTACGACTGTGATAGGATGTAGGTAGGTGTTTATAAATAAAATGCTGACTGTATTTGCAATTCAGATGAGCATTTAAAAAAAAAAATATGAAATTAAATCATTTCAAATTTTTATTTTTGGCACAGCGTTCCAAACCTGATCATTTTGATTATAATATAAATTTGGAACTGAAATTAAAACTCATCGCTGAATGGATTAATTTAGGCATATGGAATAGTGTTATAGTAGGTAATATCGAATTAAAACTAGTTCTCTATTATGTATTAATAAATATGAAAATTATATAACAAAAAAAAAAAAATCATTAATTAATAAAAGATTAGTTTATTTTATTTATTGATGAAGAAAAAAAAAACTTTTGAATGAAGTAGTAAAATTACGAGTAAAATAATACGCCGCCGTTTAAAATAGTTTGGAGTATACAATCTTATACATGTGTATATATATACATTAGGTATGTTTGTATGATTTTTTAAAATTTTATTAAATTTTTCATCGTCAATTTAAAAAGTTCATACATACATACATATACCTAATAGACGTATATGGACACACATACATATTCATAAATATGGGTTATTTGGAAATAGTGATATAATAATTAATATACATACAGCGGTTTTTTTTTCTTAATACCAGTTGCTGTGGTATTTCTATGTGTTGTATTATTATTACATTATGATCATTGCAAATTGCAGTTAAAATTAAATCCACTAAGTTCAGCACATGTTTAATTGAACAACCTGCCTTATACACTACCGGTTTATTTGCTGATTGATCACAAAATATTAGTTGTTTCAAAAAAAAAAAAAAAATAAAAAATAAAAACCAATCGAGCAATTGGGTCGTCATATGAGGCATATGTATAGTGTAGAGAGAATGCTTAGCTAGACTTAGAAAAACCGACTCTAACCATCGATAAATATATGATAATTAATCAACAAAAATGTTGCAATTTTGTCGTATTCCAATTTTAATATCTACTAAGTATGAAAACAGGTTTTTTCAGCGTTTAGGTTAATTTCATAAAACTTCTCGAAGCAAATAAAAAGTCAATATTCTGATACCAGTTAAATGTTTTTTCTAACAATTAACATTTAAATGAACTTAAAGTGGAATCCGAACTATCCGATTTAGTAGTACAATAGTAGGTAAAATAGTAGGTAAAAATGTACCTACAATAGTAGGTAAAAATGTATTTGTTTTTCGATACACTGTGGGATGGAAAAGGGAACATTTTTTACCAAATATAATTAAATATTTTCTCCAGAACCTCATATTTCGCTTATTCAGTTCATTACTTTGGAGAGACATTAAATTTTTTTTCTTTTTTTGTTATCTCCTCTTTCTTGATTTTTCACGAAACGGTGTTTTTGGAGTAAAACCGTAAAGTTCGATAAATTATATTAGCAAAACGCACGGTATATTAGTATACCCCGTAAATTAAACAAAAACCCATTCAGAATAGTTCCGTATTGTAATAATATCGGTGATGATTTAAAATAAATAGAAATAAATTAGTTGGAAGACTACTTGATCATTTTTTTTGCAATTACAAATCAAAATGGATTCCTGAAATATTGTATTTATAATCAATAAAATGCTTCATTCAAAAATTAAGAGAACATCTACTTATACTCGTTTTCCTGAAACAGCGTTTTATATATTACCATATATCAATAAATATCAACAGACCGTTAACCAATAAATGTCAAAATACATTTTAAATATTATATAATTGAGCTTTTAGTCATATATGTATATACTTATTGATTCTTAGAACATTTTACGCCTTTTATATGATTATTTAAGTATATGGAAATAATATTTTTAAACTTATTAACAAATATATAAAAAAAAAAGTTCTTTACACTTGTATTAAATAAACAGAATCTGAATACTATTCAAAGCACTTCTTCTAATAAGTAAATAGAGCATTAATTAATATTATTGATTTTTAAATTAAGTACAAATATACTTGAAGCTCATGTTTTTAATCCATATTACATCAATATTTTCATAGTTTTATGTTTATTTTCTTAATTAAAATCAATAATTTATGTTCTACGACAGATTAATATTGAAATTGAATTTTAGGCTTGAACATTTTTATATCGCAAATTAAATACCGACAAAGTGGTTGGGTCGTTTGGATGTTTTTCTTTAAAATGGTAGGTCGAGAGCGTTACTTTTAGTCGTTTGAGCAAAAACAAAAAATTATGATTGAATTTAGACATACATAGACCTAAAATGGTTCAGATTTCACTGTGGTAGATACACATAATTACATTTATTAATTTGTGTATAGGATTTGGTTTGTATCATGTAGTTCAATGGTAGCAGTGTTTAACTGAATTTATGGAACGGGACTAATCAACCTGGCTATAAATAATTCATGTAAATTGATGAAGTCTTTATATAGACTCACTTCAGCTCTTTGGCGGCTGAAGGGAAAAGCTGAAATTGAATACTATTTTCCGATAAGATACCTATTCGAAATTCCAATAGGAACTGGAACAACTGATTTCTATTATTTCATTAGAAATAATGTAAATAAAAGCGAAACTAAACATTTGGTTTATTAATTAATTTTTAAAATTATTTTAAACTTCTTAATTACAATAAAAATATTTACAAATGCCTAGAATATTCATCGGAAACAATTACTAACTTGCTTATGGATCATAAATAATTAATGGTTCGATTCCGTGTAAATATAACGTTAATTAACACTACATAATTTTGAGAATTTATTGCTATTAGATAATACAAAAAAAAATCTATTTACCTAGTCAAGTGTAAGGTAAACACTAAAACAATAAAACCATACTTTTTAAGTGTTATTATTTATAAGAAACTTTAAAAGCCATGACATTGATCTAGTAAAATATAATTTTATTACCAACAGTATTTTATTATCTAAAAACTATTCATATACATACATGGTTAAAGTACTTATACTTAGTTAAGCAGAAAAAAGAAAAAAAAATAGAAAAATTAAAAATAACCACGTGTGGTTACTGGTTATAGGGAATGTAGGTATTTTTAAACTATAAAAATTAATTAATTTGTTACATAACAATTTTATGTGTTAAACAAGTTATTTGACCATAATCCTTCATTTGAAATAAAATAAAAAAATCAACAAAACTTATATACTTATCATCGGATCTTGTTCAATCCAAACAAAGAACTATTCTATTAATGGAAATTGAATCTAATAAAACTGTCCGATGAATAGATTTTTTTTTTTTTTTTTGAAAATTCAATAAAGATGATAAATTTATATAAATTTAAATTTAAAATTTTGTTTTACTTTAAGAAGCTTAAAGATAGAAGTCAGAATTTTAATTTCCGGTTTGTATTGTTGTATTTATCATCAACTTATTAATAATCTTTATTAAGTTTTGTCCCAGAAGCTGTATAATACTTTTTCGAGTCGATCAATATTTTATGTTATTTAATATTATGCAAGAGTCACAAAACCATTGTTACGCTAAATTCTATAAGCTATAAATAAATAAAAATAAATATAGTTAATCAATTCATTGGTTTTGACTGCCGCGGATGCAACAACAAAATTACCAAATATAATTGTCAACAGAACCTACACATTTAATGTTTGACAACAAATTGTTTGAATAACAAAAGGTTCTTAACGAAACAGCATTTATTTCAAACTTTATTATTTCATTTTATGCATAATTTGGTTTGTCACTACTAAAACTAATTTTGTCACTAAACAAACAATGACGGGAAAATGTAGTAAACTGCTATGAACAATTTTATTCCAGATACACCAGTTGTTTGTCCCAAATACCAATACAATACTCTGCACAACAACGCCCACCACTCTCACGATGGTAGATTATTAGCCAAACCCTTGGAAATTGCAAGGTTTCTCTCTAGTCTAGAGTTAGAAACAACGACGTTACTACAACGCTACTACTACTATAACTTATGAGCTTATGACCAATATAGAACATAAGTACCCACATGCTTAGCAACCTTTTTCTCTTTATTCGTCAGATTAGTGTGACTTTTTTATTCATTGTAGTTTTTCTACATAATTGGTTTTTAATTTAATTCTACAATACAAAAAAAAATAAGTTTCACATATTTAATTATATTTAAAAGGTACTAAATTATGAAGTAAATGAAGCATGATAATTATGAAGATGAATATTATATAATAAGATTTTAGATCGATTATCTTAACTATTGTAAAACAGACGTTAAAGGATATTACGTAACGCCCACTCTAGCATGGTATATACTAATGAAAAATTCATTTCAGTTCACCTGAAAAACTTTAAAGTTGTCTTTTTCAAATACTAATACTTTTAATTATTTTATTTAATAAAAACAATAAATTCCAAAGCCTCATAAATATACATAAACAATTAAAAAATGAATTTTAAGTTACTCGGGAAAGTTACCATAGCTCAGTCACAAAAAAACAGATAGTGAGGCAACTAATTATAACAATAAATTTACAAAAAAATTGTCGATATTAAAAAAAAGTTTAAGATGGATCATCCCAAGGATGAATATATTCTGCGATCAAATCAACCCCATAATAGCCAGTAAACAATAGCATTATACAAGTATTGAAAAAAACTTGGCACTTTATCATTATAATCAAGATTAGAAAAAAAGATTAGATTAAATATATAACAAAAGAGTTAAAAACGACGAACCTCCATTACATCTAATGTTCAATGTTAGTATACTCAATATACTCAATGTCTATGTATGAAGATATTTTTAGTTTAGACTAAATATGTTATGGAAATTGAAAACACCCTTAGTTTTTTTTTAAATTTTATTCTCAGATTTAAAGAAACATTTTTAAGAAAATATCAATCCATGAATAGTTTTTTCTTACATTGTTGTTATTACGTACGTATATAAATATAAATGTAAATATTTAATTAATAATAAATAATTCGAAATATGTAAACAAAAACAGTGGAAAAATATGGAACATTGATAATTTCTGATTATTACTACCTATAACTATAATCATACCATATAATCAAATATAATACAAATGGATATGTATAATTGTATATCAATGCAATGTAATTTACATATATAAGTAAGTAGATACTTTATAATATAGGAAGGGAAATAAAAACTAAGTACCTACTACCTACTACTTACTTATGTAGAAAAATGATATTAAATTACTAGGCATTTATCCTATGGTATAAAAACTAATGAATGGATATTTTGCCGAGATTATTTACTATACTAGACTTTTTCACTATTGCATACAGACTACACAGTATTTCTAGAAATATCTCAATAAATTTAATCTATGATATTATCGCGCAATATCAAGTGTCACATATGTACCTATAGTGTTTCTCTGAATTCTATTATTATTTATCTCTTTACAGAAAAAAAAATTATTTTTATCATGAATTCTACTAGGCATTACAGAGAGTATATAATATACTAACAGAGTGCGGCCACTGAATTTCGATTAAGACGTTTATCTCGTTCGAAAAATTAAAAAATGTTCGAATCTTAAAAATAATTTGTGATTTTCGGATTGTCTTTCATTTATGTCGGCTTAACTTTAGTGTATTATTATCGTTTTGACAGAATTGACATATAAAAAGTAAAAAATACTTCATTTGGAGTAAAACGACAGCACTGTTTGACTACTATGTGCCCAGATATATATGGCATATATACTACTACTACTACTACTACTACTACTACTACTGTAATAATTATTTGTGACACCTCTAAAACTTGAAATCGAGATTACTTTTTTTGTTATCATGAAATGAAAGTAATTGCTAGGCTAATTAATGTCCACTGTAGCTTTAATTATTTTTCAATGACCTAACTGCATAAATATTCTAGAATTTAATGAGTATTTAGGTGGGTATGCATTTAAAAATGCCATAATGCGTACGGAATGTACCTATATACCTACTAACAACATTTATAAATAAAAAAAAAAAAAAAAACAAAAAAATACATTTGTTTTGATATGACTAGTAATACCAAGAACTGCATGTACTTAATCTGCAAAATAAGCTGCTATTTACATAAACTTTTATCTACTGGCAATATAAAAAAAAGAAAAAAAAAATCTGCAATCCACATTGTATATTTAATTGAGTTTGAAAACATTTTGCGTAAATATTGACTTTAAAGTAAGTTATTATTTAATTAATAATAATAATAATTATTATTATTATTATGAAACATACAAAACACATATATACATTATATGTACATTGAGAAGCAGTCTTTAACCTTGAGCAATGTTTAACTTATTCATACAATTCAACATCACCTGTGTGGCGCGCGCGTATTAGAAAAAAATTTCCTCATCCATCTTTATATCTTCAAATAAATCTCTAAATTTGTAATTATTACATTTTCACAAAAATAAAAAACGAAAAAATTAAAAATCTATGTAATTATATATCTACAGATATATATACATACATACATACATTTCATATACGCACATTCATATAATTAATACTTTGCCATTTATAAATTATATGAACTTGCTAATTATACTAATTTAATTATAAACAATAACTTCTTGCAATGTAAGTTTTTCAAATTCAAGGATTTTCTTATAACCGAAAAGTTACACAAACGAAGACTTTTTCTGATTAATCACATAATTTAATATTGTTAACAACAAAAAAAAATAAAAAAATACAAAAACAAAAACAAAAAAACAATAACAATTTAAATCTGGTACTTTGGCTATATGTATTTGTAAATAAAACAATATAATTAATAATAATGAGTTGTTGTAATTAGGTAATGTGACATATATGACGGAAAATATATAATAAGTTTATGTTTTGTCTGGCTTTTCGAACCGCAGGGGCAATCACCTTCACGCAATATTGTTTGTTGTATTTATTAATGATATTGTTTAATTATTTGAATCGGTAAATATGAATTATTTGTAATAACGTTAAAATTATTGGATCTATAATTTTTCAAAGTGTGGCCGATTTGATCGAATTTTTTAAATTTTACTTTTCGATTTAGATAAAATTTCAAACAAAAAAAAAATGGAAAAAAAACTTTTTCGTCAATAATATCGAAACTGTTTTATAGGCATTTTTAAGAATTTTTTTTTTAAATTACTTAAAATGATTTGATTTATTTCTTTTTTTTCTCCAATAACTCTGAATAATTCATTTTCTGTTTGTTGTCCCAATATTATTTCCTAATAAAAAAATCTGAACAAAAACCCTATTTGGTAGTTAATGAATGCTCTTTTTTATTTAATTTTTTTTTTAATCAGTAATATCTAAATTAGGTAATTTTCAAGGACAGAATATTTTCAAAATTTTGATTCCTTAACTATAAAATCATAAAATTGTCTTTTGAAAACCACTAAAATACCATAAAAAAAACCACTAAAATACCATTTATTTAAAAAAAAATTTGTTAACTATCAATAAAATAGAATAATTTTTAAAATTAATTTTTATTATTTTAAAAAATACATTTTATTTAATGGTTTTTTTAATTATCGAGATCAAATTACCTCGAAAATGTAATAGGCAAAATTTTTTTTTGGTTCAAACAAATGATTCTGACCTCGCATCATAATGAAATCGTATTTATTTAAAAATATTTCAATGAATGATGCCATTTTATTTTTTCTTTTAAAATCCATAGTTTTATAATTATGAGTAGACATAAAATTAGCCTCATAACAGCGATACAATATTAATACCAGCGGCCTGATGCGCATTAGTAAAGTCTTTTAGAAATCTAATATTGTGGTTGTTTCAAAACGATAATACAATTGAAATATTTAAAACGCATTTTTTTTGACAATTATTATTAAAATTTAAATTGACGGTCAATTATGTGGATTTAAATATTTTGAAGATTATTTTTATTTTTAGACGTCAAAAATAGTCAAAAAGACCATGAAAACAAATAGTGGTCTCTTAAAAATTTTGTAACTCCTTTTTTTTCTCTAATTGCTATAATGTGAATTTAAACGTGAAATTATTAAAAAATTTAAAAATGGCGAATAGTTAAGGAATCATTTAAAAACTATAGTTGTTGATATTTTACATAAAATATAAATCAAACGATCTGCTTGTGTGCGATCAGTATTCATGTCGATAATAATTAAAATTTAAAAAATAGATTTGAATGAAAATTGTTTTTTGTAATGGTTTTGTTTTTGTCCATAAAGGACACCGTGACTCTGATGGTCATTTTATTTTTTAAACAACGCAACGTATAATAACGATCAATACCTCGCGCACAATCATTTTATTCAAAATTAATTTAAGTAGAATTTTCATCTCTTTTCTACCAGCCAAATGATCAATAATGTCTTATAATAATTTTAAAGTGTTAATATTAATTTTTTTTTTTCTTTGATGTTCCAACAAATTATTATATAACAGCACTGTATATAACCATATTTAACGCATTCCAAATAATTTATTTAAATAATCTCATAAGCAATTGTTAAAAACGTAATATGTTTGACATTTCCTAAAAGATCTTCTTTGATAGCACTTCTCTCATGTGGCTATTTCAACATTTTAAACGGTTGTTGAACATTGACAAGCCTTTACGATAGGTATTTGATGATTGTATATTATTGCTGCGTGGTGTAGTTGTTTGAATTAGGTCCATATGGCAAATTGGCAAACAAACAAATATTTGGAATTAATTTTATACTCTTAGTTTATTCGTATAAGTTATACTTATAAGTATACGATTAAATTAATTGATCGCGCACGCATTAAGTATGTATAATTGGCAAAATTTAATTTAAGTGATTTGATTAACATTTGGAATATTAATTGTCTGGGATGTGCACAATTTGTTATCATTCCATAGCAATAAAGTGAAGTATTTATAAGAAGACTATCTTACGTTTAATAATCGATCGAAATGGATCAATTGATCAAGGGGAAAATATGAAAGTTGAAAATCTATCTAGAGATTATGAAGGAAGGCATTATAGTATCAGATAGTTATATAACGCGTGCACTCTAAAAAGAACCTTCTCATCAAAATGACAGTTATATGCCCTTTTTATCAAACAAACCGAAGAACAACAATAAACAATACAGCCATTCCATATGAAACGTATACAGGAATCTGGCGGGTTGACCATCAACGATTTCCCTAAAACTTTCAGAATTGAATCTCCTCGGTAAAAAAAAAATGGTTTGAGTGAAGAAAAAAATCTAAAAATTTTTTTAAGGTTTTATACGGAACTTCAAATTTTGACCAAAATAACTAATAAATGAAAAATACCCCAATTTCAAAAAATCGTAGATAAGGAAAAATAATAAATAAAAAAAAAATCGAATTTCAGTTTTTTGTTCATTGAACGCTTAAAAATCTAGCGCATATTTTGAGTGACCAAAGGTAGTAAAATTACTTTCCGTCATTTTTTTTTTGTAAAGTGGGGAACATAGACAGTAGACACTTTGAAAGTAAAATAATTGTAATTTACGAATTTGGCCGATTTACAATTCAGAAGCATATTTTTAACTAAATAAGTAAATATTTTTTAAAGTTTTAATTTTAATTTTTTGTCATTTTTTAGTGATTTTGGTCCAAATTTGTAAAACCTTAAAAAAAATCTAGATTTTTTTTCACTAAAATCATATTTTTTTTACCAAGAAGATTCAATTCGGAAAGTTTTAGCCAAATCGCTGATGGTCAACCCGTATTTGATGTTTTTTTGATAAGTTTCATATAGAACGGCTGAAAATACTTTTCCCATTAGGTAATAGAAGACACTACTACATACAATCAATTTATTTAGTATCCTTTTTATAACGTATTCTAAACGTAATTTATGTCATCTCATCGCCATGCGCGTATTAATTAAATATTCAGTTTAGATTGTTCTTTTTTACTCGTTTCAATTTTAAATAAATCAATAATTACTTATCTCTGGTTCAGGCATTCGAATGTTAATATTTTATTATAGAAAATCAATATTTATTTATTGTTTGTATAATTGTTTGAACTAAATTCGTATAGATACCTATTATTTGGATAAAAAAAAAGTCCAGCAAAAACATATAAGCATAGCCATCCAATATAAGAAATTATAATTCTAAAATTATGACTCAGATCGAATATGTTAAGTTCAAAGTCTTAACTTCAAGAAATGATCAAGAATACTTAAAGACAAAAATAGAGCTGAGGTAGCTTACAAGGCATGATATAGCATATTTAGTGCTTAATTTTATGATCATTTTTTTTTGTTGGGGTTTACGTTAATTATTAGCATGGAAAAAACGGGTTATTCCCCGTATAGTCAATTTTTTTTTTCTTCTCTCTAAATGTAGAATAAACAAAATTAAAAGAAGAAATTTCTTGAACATGTAATATCTAAAATTAAATCAGGTCATCGGCTCGGCATATACCTGGGTGTTTGGTTGAAAATATACCATAGTGTTGGTTTCGCAAATCATCTTACGTCGACAAAATTTTTATTTCGAACATAATTTTACGATTTCACGAAGTTTCGTCTCAAAAAATTATATTTAAAAAAATGCAAATTTTCGACTACAATTTTTGTAGCCCGTCTAAAATAAGATTTTAATGATTTTTTGTTTTGCTTGTTTGCTTGTTTATTAAAAATCTCATTAAAACTTACTAATTATTTATGAATGTTACAGAGAAGGCTAGACATGACGTTCGAGTCAGTTATTACAAAAATCTGTAAATTTTCCTTTTTATAACACCCATAATTGCTCGCAACCTCTCCGAAAGGCCAGAGAAAATATGTGAATTTCAATAAAGACTTAATTTTGCGTATAGTGCTTCCAGTGCTGCTTGACTGCTAGTTATCAGAGAAGATCATGATGCAATAATTATTCATTTACATCCCGTTCGATTGACTGAAATATTTCGAACCCTGTAGTATTAATAAATAGTCGTCAAGTTCTGTTCTGTTTAAATTATTGCAATAGTCTTATACACAGTGCTGTCGTTTTACTCCAAATGGTGTATTTTTACTTCTTTTTAGTATATACTACTCTGACTAGTCATTATACACCGTTCTTAATGAAATGTAAATTTTTTTTTCTCTGTTTAAAGTACTTTTTTTTTGCTCTTCAACTTTTCTATGTGGTATTTTGAAAATGTCTAAAATACTCCGTTTTTTGGTAACATTCTACTACTCTGGCAAATTGTAAAACGACAACACTGCTTATATATCTATAAACTAACGAATAGTTAGTCCTTTTCCAATACCATAAAGAGAAAACAAAAAATTGATCACAAATTATACGCAAATCAATTTCAGATCGTCTGATTAAATATATAAAAACGCAACAATTTTGTATAGTAGGTACAGACAAAATGGCAGACATACATCCATACAGGTAGATTTCTTATGAATAAAAAATAAAAAATAACAACAACAACAAAACGCTCAGAATATAAAGAAAAAAACGTTGAATAAAAGCTCTATAAACCTAATGGCACGTGGCACAACAAAAGCTGACGCTTACAAATCTGTAAAAAGACTCACAATACCTAAATATAAACTTGAAACCATCAGCTTTTTACACACAAAGATTTGTGCGCAGTCGACTAACTCATTCATAATAATATACTCAATAACTGAATAATGCAAATTAATGTTACTTAAGAAGCAGTGAAGAAATTACATGTTTTTGATAAAAATGTTATGCAAATTGATGGGTATGATTTTTCGAATAGTATTTTGAAGACAATAATGTGGCAATCGATGATTAATAACGCTGCTGAATGCCTCTAAGTATGGTTTCACAAAAATATTTTATATGCCTCATGATGCTTAATTTCACATCTACACCATAAACCATATGGCTCATCAAATGCGAATAATAAAATTATAAGATTTGCTAATATAGACGCTTTATGCAGATTGGCAAAAGATTAGACAATTATTTTTAGTTGAATGATTGCATTGATGGACGGAGACCACCCCAGAGTAATTGACAGATACTCTAGGTGTGTGAACTGACGATACAATATTGTAATTTTTGACGATTGGGAAAATGAAAACTTTGTGTGGCGCTTTCTTAAAGTTATCGAAAAAATTTACTAAATTCATTAAAAATTTTAACGATTTTAAGTGCGTTTTTTATTGATTGGGTGAACACGAAAAATGAGTTGACTATATAGTGGACATTATTCATTAATCTATACAGGTGTCTCTCCTATAACACGATAGATAGGTTCCAACATAATTCTGTGTTGTATGAAACTAATAGCAAATATTGTAGAACGTGTTATACGAGAATTTTCGTTCAATTTTCTTATCATGTTATAGTGAAACCGTGCTACTATAGCATTTCGTCATTTTCTTATTGTAAAATCGTGTTGTAGAATACCGTGTTGTAAAAAATACGTTTACAACAACAACAAATAAGAAAATAAAAATTTCGGATGGGAATTTTGTAATTTCTTCAATATGTCTGATCAAAAAAGGGGTGGAAAATTTTGTTGATTTTCAATACAAAAAGTCCTTTTATCTAAAAATTCACGTATCGCCACTCGACAAAAAAGATGCTTAGGAAAAACAATTATGCTCCACTAATTCTAGAGTAAAATTATTTTCCGCCATTCCTCCTTACATCAACCTTGCGTTATTGTCAATTAAAAAAAGTAATAAGAAAATTAGTATGCGTGTCAAGTAAAATGTTAAGAAAATTGTTTTAAATTCTATGTGATACATACGACAAATGTCTTCCACGAATCATGCAAATTTACAGTATATACAAACAATAAGTTTTTTTTTTAAATTTTAAACAATTTTTTTGCGGAGGGAAAGAAGGGGAGGAAATACCCTTCCAACAGATTATTTTTTCCTATTCCTATTTTTCTTAATATTATTATTAACATTTCTCAATTTAAAGTAACTGATGATAGTTCATCAAGATGCATCATCATATAATTTGTTGATACGTAAACAAATTTCATCAAAATTCGAAGAATTGATCTTCAGTAGTAGTAGTAGAGGAAAAAAAAATAATTAACAAAAATTATATATACGAAGGATGATGAAGTAGTTTAAAAAATTCGTAAACAGATTAAATGCAAAAAAAACTTTAATCTCTCAAATTAAATTGGAATTTTAAATTTGATCTTAATAATCTAATGTAATTGTGATGTTGTAATTCCCCAAAAATTGTTAAATGAACTTAGAAGTAGAAAAAAAAAACAAAATTATTAAATACGTAATTTCACACTTTTTGCCATGTCTACCTGTTTGTTATGTTTTTTTTTGTCTCTAGGTCATTTTAATGTGTGAAATTTGTAAGCCAAATCATAATTTTTTTTTTTTATTTTATTAAAATGCTACTAATTCCGGATATTATTTATTTTTTTTATTTTTCCAGTATTATTTACGAAACATCATGCTTTGCTTCGGTATGATTATAAACTTTAATTTTCATTGCATATTTGAACTCGTAGCGAACCTAGACCTTTACAGGTTGAAAAGAATGCTATAATTTTGCATTATAAATAATAGTTGGTGTACATAATATAAAAACAACTATTATTTGGAACAAATTAAAAAAAAAAAGAAGAATAATAATTGAAAGTTAAAAATTAAATGTTGCCTCAAGTCTTAGGTCTTATTACTTATCTGCATGATATTGGTTGTCTTGAGGCTAATTTTTGAAATATCATAGCAAAGAGTTCTGATAAATATCTGAGACTTGTGAAATTGTAAGTTTTTGCAGTTATACAGAGAAGCCTAGCTACTACCATTTATACATTTTGTTTAATATACGATTATTATGATTTCGAACATTATCTGAGCCACACTCATTTACACCACTAATTTTTTGGAAAATAGAAAATATTTATTTTTAGAAGATAATGTCACATTAAATAATTAAAGTTCAATTTACAATTGATGGATTTAAAAAAATTCCGTTTCCCAAAAGAAATGCCTAAACAGCGGAAATATTTTTATTTTTTTACAAATTTAATTTATTGTTGTTGTTGTTGATCAAACCAAAATAAATGACATCAGATTGTCCCCAAAAACATTTCCTATACAATTTTGATGGTAATTTATATTCGCACATTTTATGTATGTATATCTCTTTCGCTAAAGACCTGTTTTTATAGCCATATGGCTTAACAATCTTTTTCAACTCTATACCCGGGATGATATGAATTTATTGATATGACGTGTCGATAAATGCATTTTGCAATTTACCTTAACGAACCAACGGTAAGCGGTTAACACAGTTCACAATATTCACAAATAAAATGGGTTTAATAACCTTATTCATTAAAAAAAAAAAAAAAATTGTAAGATATGTAAAAAGAATAAGGAAACTGGAATGACTAAACCAACAATAAACATGTTTATTCGGATCTTTTATGTTGTTAGTTATAATAGTTAAGCATAAGTAAATCTAGAAGGACAAAACATTCTAAAAAAAAATAATTTAAACTGATTATTAATTAAGATAAGATTTAAGTATGCTACATGCTACACAAATAAATTTCTTTGTTTTCTTTTTTTAAATTTACAATAAAGAATATATGTATGAGATGTTGTTATGATGCAGATAATGAAATAAAATTACGTACAGTCTACAGTAGCGTTCAGAAATATTCCAGTAATTTTTCGTAAGGCCTCTATACAATTTTATTCTAGACATAAGTCACTATTAATTCTACTGACAATAAATATTTTAATAAACAATGCTTCAATAGAAATTGATAAAAAATACAAATTTATTATTTCAAAAATAATATGGACTTCTGAGCGCTACTGTATATTTTAGTTCCAGGATCACAAATTGACCTTATACATACCTATAGAATAAGATTTAATATCAAAAATAATAATTTCTGTACCTTTTTTTTATAGATGTGTAGACCAGATAGAATTTGAAGCTTTTATATCAAGGCCACAGTGTAAAGATTCTTTAGCTAACAATGAGTAGCATTTTTTAGCCTAATTTAATATGAAATTTAAAATTTGATCGTCACTATAAAGAAATAGTAAAAGTACATATAGTACATCTAAGTCTAAGGTTCATTGTATTATTTTTTGATTTAATTTTTTAAATTTGACAATCGAAACGTACACACAAATAACAAATGTGTATTTAGCAAATTTTGGAAATATTTAACAAATATTTTGAAAATGTTTTATGTACTTGATTTAAAATGACCACTTTTTTTATTACCTGTAATGCCACCACAATTACCATCACTTATTAAATAATTATTTTAAATTCCATACATACCTACATATAATAATTAACTATTAAATTGTTAGTATGAAAGAATTTGTATTAAATTTAACAATGTTCGGGGTAGGTTTCTCCGAATATGTAATTATTTTAATTATATTTGACAATACTATGGAAAAGTCAGGAATAATTCAATAATTAATGATTTTTCTCAGAGTGTATAAAATATAAATAGTTTTTTTATAATAAGTTTAAGTCGAATAGCATAGGGTGTCAATAGGTACACATGTCGGTAATGTAGGTTTTTTATACGTAAAATAAATCATTAATACATTGATTGATCATGATTATAATTTATTACTAAAAGTTGGAAATTATTATACTATAACGAATTTTAGGTAACTCTTAACCCTTCGTCGGACACACCTGATCTCTCAGGCACAGCCATAATTCTAATAAGAAGATTAAATGTGCTCAAAATTTGGATATTTTTCACTTGGTAAGGTAACAGACCTCTTAATTGAAGGCCGATATCTAAGATTAAGTGCGCCCGACAGAGGGTTAAGTGTATGGTGTATATCATATCTTGATTACTTTATTTAAAGTTTGCTTTAAGTTAATTAATTAAACTGCTATGTTGTCGGCTTTGATCTCTTTACAAAAGCTATAAATTTGGACTGCGTTGACTTTCTCATTATATGAAGCTATAAAATTTATGGTGCGAAAAATATTGACGAACCAAAAAAAAAGGAGAACATTTTTGCATCAATTAAGTGCATATTGCATGCATATAAAAAAAACATAATGAATAAATATCAGATCATGGTCAAAAACTGATATCATTAAATTGAGTTAATTAATTATTTATTCATCCAAATCTGGAGACTCAAAATAACCCACAAAATAAATTACTTAAGAAATGGTAATTTTTTTAATTTTATTTTTCTTTCCTATGTGTAGGTAGGTAGGCACTTAATGTATATATCTAAGTACATACCTACCTAAACCTATAAAAATGTATGTATAATGTACAATTTAATAAATCATTCTTCAATGTACGGTATTTCAATTTGGCATCTACGTGCATATTCCTATATAATTAAATAATTCACACCTGAAGCTTTTTAACAATAAATCATAACCAACAAAATTTTTATTTTTATTTTTCAGATGATTATAGCACAATTTTACGAAGGCTGGCGAGATTTGATGGACAATAAATCAGATCCTCGGACATCAGACTGGCTTTTAATGAGCTCACCATTTCCAACTATTGCAATTAGTTTAACGTATGCCTACTGTGTTAAGGTAATATTCTTTTTTATATGAGCGTATATTAGCATCAAAGGGTATTATAACTTTGGTACAGAATTTGTAATATTCACCATAGAAACATAAAATACCATACTATTACCATTCTCCATACATTTACTCGAAATATATTCGGAATAGAGAAAAAATGAATATAGCAAAAATTATAGAGAATAAAAAAATGAAAATTTTATTAATAGACCAAAAAATTCTACGACCTACCGTTATGGCGCTGCAATCAATTTTATATAATTTCTCGGTTTCTAATCATTTCTATTCAATTTACTCAATATTTATTTGTTGTATAGAAAAAATAGATAAAGACAAAGCCAATTATTTCTTTCTTACCAATTTGGCATCGACTCTTGTCTATTTGGATCTTTCGGTAATGAGTTTTTTAATACCTAGATGGCGGATCTGTGTAAAAAAAAAATCACTGGAAATGATCGGAAATATTTGCAAATTAATTTGAAGAAATCCATATCTCGTAAACTAATTAATCTTTGTTCGGAGTACTTTTTTCATCGAATATGTATCGGAAAAAAAAATATTTGGCCGACCGTCCATCGATTATGGTGAGAAATTTCCATTGAAAACTAATTTCAAAAACAGCACATCAATAAAAGATTTTTAAAAAATCGGACGATTAGAATTTAGCCTCAAAATTACACACACATTAAAGCTGAAACTTGTACAAATCCAACGATATATTGGTAGACCGTTTATAAATTATTCTGAATTTTTTAAATTAATTTCCATTTTTTGATCTGAATTTTAGCCATTTTTAGACATTCTATAGTGAATATGTGGAAAATCGCTGGAAATGATTGGAAATGTTTACAAATTAACTGAAACCCTTAATAATATAAATTTCAAGATGAAATTTATTGAATTCAAGGAAAAAAAATGTGCCAAACATTTCTTAAAGAAATTCATATCTGCTGAACTATTGTTGGGACCATTGTTCGGAAAACTTTTTTGTTCCAGTTAAAAGCATCTATCAGAAAATACTTATTTGTCTGACCGGTGATCGTTAGAATGGGATTTTTTGATAGGAAATAGGATTAAAAACATCATGACAGTTGAAGATTTTTTAAAAATCGGGGGATTTGAGTTTAGCCTCAGGATTAGCCGCAAATTAAAGCTGAGAAATATACGAATCTAACGATGGATAGATATTTGGGTGCAACTGAAACTGATCATGCTGATCTATTTAAAAACGGCTGACAGGAGGATTAATGAACTTAAGCTATTAATGCAAAAAAAAAACAAGATTTAAGCCATGCCAAATTAATCGATTTAAATATATTCAATATAGGTTCTTGGACCACGATTAATGGAAGACAGAAAACCATTTAAATTGCGCGAAGTGCTGATTGTCTACAATTTCATTCAGGTGGTATTTAGCTGTTGGCTCTTTTACGAAGCATGCATGGCCGGTTGGTTAAACGGTTATAGTTACACATGTCAACCGGTTGACTATTCCCAATCACCGGACGCACTAAGAGTAAATATTTAACAAAAATGTTTTATTGATTTAACGTGTGTACGAATAATTTTTGTAATTAATTTAGATGGCATCAGGCTGTTGGTGGTACTATTTCTCAAAATTCACAGAATTCTTTGATACGATTTTCTTTGTGATGCGAAAACGCTACGATCAAGTATCAACGCTGCACGTCATTCATCATGGCCTAATGCCAGCTTCTGTATGGTGGGGTGTTAAATTTACACCAGGCGGTCATAGTTCATTTTTTGGCTTTCTCAATACATTTGTTCACATTGTAATGTACACGTACTATATGCTGGCGGCAATGGGTCCCAAAGTACAAAAATATCTATGGTGGAAGAAGTATCTTACATTGTTGCAAATGGTCCAGTTCGTATTGGTTATGATTCATGCATTCCAATTGCTGGTTAGGAATGAATGCAACTATCCGATTTACTTTGCATATTTTATTGGCGCGCATGCAGTTCTGTTCTACTTCCTGTTCTCGAATTTTTATAAAAAAGCATACAAAGTGAAGGTAATCTGGCTGTTTGTACGATATACATACCTACATAGTGTTGTTTTTTTAATTAATTAACATTTTTTTCTTTTTTTTTTTATCTGTAGCAGACTGACAAGAAAATCGAAAATAATGAGAAATTAACTGCCAGCCAATTAATGAACAATAACAACAACAACAATAACAACGAGAAAACTTCACAATTTTATGAGACAATAGCAAGTAAAGTCGAAGATGGCTATTCAACAACAAGACAACGGGTATTTGTGGGCTCGAGCAATTAATTTGATTGATATTTTATGCGATCATTTTGTACATTTTTAGTATAAAACAATCACACCATAATAATAATCATTACGAATGTATGTGTAGGCTAAATTTTTGTTAATTTTATTTAATTTTAATTTATAATAATTTAGTTGTATGACAGTGATAGAGGGAAGTTATTTATAAAAGCTTAATTGTAAGTTGTATATTTACATATATAATGTACGTCTTAATTAGTAAGAGAAATTTGGCAACACAGTGAATGTTGCTAATTTGCTATTAATATTATAATAATTGAAAATTATACGTTAGGAAATTTTGCATTATGTAAGTCAAAATATATAAGTAAAGTAAAAAGTTATAAGAGACTCAATTGATTTAAAACAACAAAAAAACATTTTGTAAGAATAAACAATTTAAAAAAATAATTTTAATAGAATTTTATTAGTCTGAGATGACCTATTTATTATTATCCAGAAAGTGTAACAATTGACGAATTCTTTGGGACAGCTATAAAGAAGTGGATGGAAATTGAAAGAAAATCCGTAGATGTCAAGAAATTTTAAACGACGCCCAAGTAAGACTGGATAGAATTCTATGGAAGTCTAAAAGAAGAGGAAATTTTTGAGATACTTTGAATTAGCTTAGATCGCTTTAACAAAATCAGAAGAAGCAGATCATATAATACTACTTGAATAGAAGATAGGAACAACATTAGATATCCATATGATGCACATATAAAGGGAGAATTAAATGATTTTCATGGAAATGCTTTGAAATATTCATAATTCCAGAAAGGACGAAAAATAAACATCTACAAGAAGAGACATATAGGCTAAATAATATTATTTTACTACTTCCAACACTCCCAGCAAATTCATTAATTATTTGTTCATCCTTAATCGAAAAAAGATGAGTGATGAGTGATGACTGATAAATAACAAAAACAATGAAGAAGATGGATAATGAATAATGAATGTATATGGATTATTCGAATAAGAAAAAAGGAAAAGAAATAGAGTAAGTTACGTAGGGACACTATGTAGATAAAAAGTTTGGAAAACAATAATATTCCTTAAGGTGCATTCAAACAAAGTTCCTGTCAATACCGCTGTCCTAGAATTTTGTAGAAAAACATAATTTAAATATTTGACCTTCAATATCTCGGGATCTATTAGGGCTATCAGTGATGGGAACCTGGATATAACACAAAATTTTGACCAAAAATTTACTATTAATCACGAAAAATTTGTTGTTGAAGTTTGAAAATTTTTTAAAAATTAAGGGTTTACTCTAGAACCATAAAACTCGGTTAAAAATAAGGGTACACTCTTCCTCTTTCCAGATATATATGGATATGATCAATTTTGTTGTACATATTTTCATTCAGGTTAAATTCATTTACTGTAAACAATACAAAAAGTATTATTAGGGCAAAATCCCCTTTTTGTGTGTCCTAAGGTTATCCCTCGTCACGTTTTCGGCCAAAACGTAAAATTTGAACATTCGACTCGAAAAATCGTATTTGTTATACTGTTTTTTTATATCAAGTGTTTTCTACAAAGAACAAGCAGTCTTAACACAAATCTAATTCCCAAAACTATATAAATGTCGGATAAGCAATAGATTTTAAATAAATAAATTGAATAGTTTTGTAGTCTGTTTTACTGCAGTAACTATATGTAGATTAATCCATATTAATTATCTTATCATTTAATAGGTGTTTTTATTCGTTAATTTCATCCCAGTCGAACAAAGGTTTCTAATAAACTTAGTCCGTTAATTCCTCTCACGGTTCTTTAAGAAAGTTTTTATACTAGAGAAGTTCTTTAACCGATTTCAAAGAGGAGGTTGTAATCTCCAAATTTGCTAGATTACATAACATAATCGCATAAAATATATAAAAAAAATATTGTTTAATGGGATCGTTCTATTCCATTAAAAACCTACAAAATATTTATTACAATTAACTGTTAAATAGTTTTCACTACTGAACATTTAAAGTGTTTTGATTTTACACGAAATTATAACAGTTTTCCTCAATAATTGTTGCATTTGTGCTTCAAATTATATTTGTCCCTCTCTATTGCTCTGACTGACGAATTTTCGCTCATGAGAACGACTTTATAACGTCGATTTTGACTTGCGCTAATATAAAATAAATTTCCGATTTTGCTGTGAGTACAGAATTGACTTCAGTTGTTGCTGTATGTCGTCACGTTTTATAATAAACAAAAATTTTTAATTTAATTATTTAATTAACTACTCAACCAAAAAAAAGGTGAGCGGCATTTTTGGTGGATACTTTAATTCAAGATTTTTGTTTGACAGAAAGTGCATGATTTTTTTTGTTTGTTTGCAGACATTTTGTTTTCAATTTACGTAAAAAAAAGTTATTTTTTGTTGATTTTATTGGCCATTATCTACAAGTGATATCTCTTGAAACCCGAAAGTGTTAACGTGGATACATGGAGTGATAAAATAAATTAGTGTACCGTTAACCGGTTGTATCACAGAAAAAGTGACCTAACCTAAAAAGAAATTTATTTTTTTTTATCAAAAATTACCTATCACAATCGCTAGTGTTTGTGTACACCTGTGGTTTAAGTGGCTGGCTGTGTATGCTGTCTAGTTTTTGGCTACTTATTTTTCGGCTATACCCAAGCTTCGGCGCTACTGTTACATTGGGTGACACACATTTGTAAATACACACATTTTTTTAACTTGTAAGTACGTTTTTCATTGATTTACAAAAATACAATTTTTTGTTGTTGATAAATTTCATTATGCAAATTTCCAATATAACCTACCTAAATATGCAAAGATGTTTATCCGTGCAATTTACGGTTCAATGTTCTTATTTAATTTTGTTTACAAGGTTTTTTTTTCCTACCTACATTACGTAGTATTATGATTAAGTCACCCGTTTAAGTGTATTTTGGAGCCTACGATTAAAGTTTTTCTCATGGATGATGTTCTGGATGTTAGATGATTTAGATTATTCTAAATGTCTAAAGTTTTTCCTATTTAACAGCCTGTGTTTATCGAACTGTTATATTTTGACAGATATTTACAGCAGGACATTAATATCAGGGCCACAGCTATTTATTTTCGAAAATTCTCGTAATTTCAACAAGTAACCTAACGAAGGCCACATACCCTGCAAATAAAACGACAACCACAAACATTTACGAGCCATTTGCATGCCAAGGAATTTTTGAACTATACAAATACATATTGTGATTTTGATTTTTCTTTACAGATTCTGCAAAATACTTAAGTCGAAATCAAACTTCTTTGTAAACTGTCCACAAGTATTTTATGATTGTTGCCATTCAGAAGATATCAATTGGCAAAATATTACAATATGAATGATGATGAGGAACTAAATTGTTGTCGTTCCTTTATCGTTCGCATCTGTCACGATTCCTCATTCTGGCTAAATTTGACAGATTGAACACTTCTTTTATAGGTTAAATACTCAGCCACAATTATAAATTATCTCCAATAATAATTAATAATAAACCATTTCATCACTGTACATCAATAACTCTCGGAATTTACTTGTACCTGGAGAGGACATGTTGAGAGAGGGTAGCTATTGATGTTCTCCACGATACGAATGATTTAAGATTCTGAAGGGCTTCCCGTCGATTTTTCACACATAAGAATATCCTTCTTAACTTTAAAAAACTTTCTGATAACATTTAGTATTTTTATTTCAGTAGAATGATTTAACTTTACACATTTTTTAAAGGTTAATTATTAATTACTATTTTATTTTGCTCAAGCGATTTTCTAATTGTTCATACTATTAGTTCAAATTACCAAAAGCAACTGAGAAAATATTTACTTTATAAAAAAAACCTCAAAACATTTACATTGCGGACCTTTGGAACGATGGTCACGGATTCGATGTCTGTCTGTAAATTTTAGTTACAGTTGAATAATTAATAAAATACTAAGAAAGTATATGAAACTATAGTACTGCTATGTATATCCTTATAAGTAAATAAGTTACTTAGCTATATACTTAACCGAATAAGTAAATAATTAAAATATAACTTATCTTTATAATTTTGTTAAACTTATCTTATCTTTTGTTAATAATTTTAATTTGTTTATTAGGTCCATTAATAACAATTAAGTTTTTAGTACATTTTTATACTTACATACATCTCAATTAAGTATCTTCAGGTATTGCATCATAAAATCCTTACATTTTGGAAAATTAATAACTTTAGTTTACTAAAGTATGTTCGAAGATACACGCATATTCAATTATTTAATCCGAACATATTTCATTCAAAAATATAATCAAATTGAAATCATGTGAGCAGCTGCAATCTCTTTTTATTCTTAAGTAATTAGATTATGAATGCCAGATAACAATTCAAGTAATATTTATTAAATATATTCTTTAAAAACATCCTAATCTACTACACGAGATGATATTCATAAAGATTACAATAAATGTCTTTGTTTTTGAAAATTCAATATATCAACAGCTAAGAACTAAGATTAAAGAATTGTAAAAATAAAGGAATTTATGTTTATGATTGAATTGGAAAAATATGTAATTTTTGCTTGAACCAAATTACTTACATAGTAAAAATTGGTTAAAAATAATTTAAAAAAAAACACAGCACAACACGTCTGCATAAACATTTGGTATTTCTTACGTACTTACATATGTATATATTAATATAAACAAAAAATACATCAAAGACTGTCTTGATCTGAGCTAAAATTCTATGAAAGTCAAATAGAATTGAATAAAATTGAAATATTTATGAGAATCATATTGTGTTTATTAAACTTAGAAACAAAATCCAGTCCATGGTAATCAGGAATGGTAAATCAATTCTGCATATACATGAATACATTAAGTAAGTAAGTACAGTAATCTCTATAAATTTGCACATTCTAAAAAAGCTTTGTGCAGCCCAAATCCACGGAGGGCTGTTAAAATAACAAATGATCGATAAAATACCTAATTTGTTACTGATAACAAATGTAAATGTTGCACGACTAAAATCAAGTTACATTTGTTACATGTTTTTGTTACCAAAAAATGTACCGATTTTTCAACGCAATAGTTGTCGTCAATTCACCATTCTGAAATATTTCCGAACAACTCTAAATATAACTGAATTGGACCGAATCCTATTAGTTTACTACAATTGTGACATTTGTTCCATTTATTACCAGTTACCATTTGGTAACAAACGTAACTAATTCGAAACCCTGAATCCACACAATGCTGATGTTTTTTTGATGAAATATTGAGACTCTGTTCCTATCTAAGGAAAAAGTTAAAAATAAATAAAAAAGAACCAGAAAACAGACTAAGTATACTAAAAAAATATCGTCTCCCTAGAAAGTCAACCACGTATGAACCACTTTTTCCAAACCCACTTTTTAATCGATATCGATGTATCACCGATTTTCACATCGATATCGATTAGGAAGTAGATTTTAGAAAAAGTGGCTGATATTTTCTAAGCCAACGATCTACATAAATGTATGTATGTATAAGCAGCCAGAAGTTTATTAATCATGGCTTTTCCAATAGAATATTAAAAGAACTAAAATTCGTTCCAAGCAATAGCAAAATTCTTTGTGCGCATACTAAAAAATGTAAGACCTCGATTTGCGTTGTTAATTGGTTCCACAGAAAGCCGACGCATATCGAAATAATCTGTAATATCAAAACTGCGAAAATTGAGCCGAATTGAAACGCATAATGATTAAAATTTCGAAACGTCGCAAATCGGAACGACACAAATCATGGTCTTAGTGTACTGTACTTAGTTAATAACAACAGAAATATTTTAATATTTTGCCAATTCAACTTAAAATATTACTCATTAAAAAAGATCACTAAAACACCTTGGAGGGGCATTAATTAGCAACGTTATAAAGCGTTGCGATAAAAGATATAATCAGTTCTTCGGGAATAGGCAAGGATACTGGCTGTCTTAAAAATAAAATAAAAAGATTTTGGTGAAATATAAGTTACAGTGGAATAAATAATAAAATACTCAAACAGTAAGGAAAAAAAAACTGGTAAGCTAGTTTTTTTTTTATAAACCAGGAATTTGTTTTTAAGTTGTTTTTAGGTTGTTTTACTTAGGTATTAATCCTTTTTTGTGTTTTATTATTAGTATTTTTCATTTCACAAATTTTTGTATTGTGCAGATAGACCGAAATTAAAAACCCAGTATAAACAAGATTTTTGATTTTTTTTAAAATTCAAAATAAGTAATACTTAAGTGAAGTTCCAAGGTTTTTGCAGAATATTTAAAATTTTAAATTAATTTTTTTTTTTTTATACTTAACAGTTATTTTAAAAATTTATATCATTCTACAACTTTTTTTTTATTTTTCTATAATAGTTCGGTATTTTTCCTCAAAAATAAAACCTCTTTCATATAAGTAAATCGGTTCGGTAATTTCGTAGTTATGATCATTTTAAGTTTAAAATACAATTTTGATAAGCCAATTTAAAACGAATCATTAATTCACAATTTTTTAATTTTATTTACCAATTTATGATCACTCTGTAAAATGGTGGCCCTAACTTAATCCGGCACAGAAAATTATGAAAATCACACAAAACAACATTTTATTAAATTTTTCCTGATGCGAGTCCAGGTAACCTAATACGCTTTTGTACCATAAATGGGATCAATTCTACCTTAACTAATAAAATATACAGACTGACACTAAAATTAAACAACACATATGTACGATTTTGTGTGATTCCAATATTTGTTAAGTGTACCTATACTTAATAATCATAACGTATTTATTATTAATTGTTCGGAACATGCCTGAGTGACTGGCCCAGCAATTAAATATATTTATTGACGGACAATGTTGCTTCTTATAATTAATATCAACAGAGAGAGTAATCACCATCATCAATGGCGACTACACAATCCAGGTCGCGTTTTGGCCTCCTCTAGAAAACGTGTCTATTGTCTTCGGTCTTGCGCAACAAAGGCAGTTATAGCAAACATTTACCGTACGATAGACTGTTGATGCATCCATCCCCAAAGAAAACGCGAAATTAGTTTTTGAATTCGATAAAAGTATCCCATTGTAGACTTAAGAGTCATATAAAGAATCGTTAGTATACCAAACTGAGCCATTTCTATACATAAGTAGGATTCTGTTTTCACATTATCTACGCAGCTCTCTCACTATTTACACATTGCCAATACATTCGCTGACGTCAGTACTGTTTTTGCCATCTGAATGGGTGAAATGATGCGAAATATTTCTTCAAATCTAATAATTTACAAGAGTTTCTATTTAATTTACACGTGACGTATAGTATTCTAAGGATACTTACTGCTAGCTAATATGTATGTAAGGTCAAATCTTACGTTTTAGTCAAAACTTAAGTAATACTTGTCTTTCGTATAGTTGAATAAACGTGGCTATTAACGTGTTAATTAAATTACGTTTTTTATAACATATTTATAAAAAACACGTGGCACCACCATGAACAAATATTGCAAGAAGAATTTCGATGCCGAGAATTAGTCACCAAATTAATTATCACAATTACTTGAGCAATTAAGTATGTAAATAATTATTTAGAAATGATTAAATAAGTATTATGTACGTAATAACGAGCGTAATATATGTAGCTATGGTCAAACGTCTTTTTTTTTAATGTATACAGTAGAATCTCAAAAAGTCGAACGCTCTAAAACTCAAAATCTCGAAAAATTGAACACAATTTTACTTATATGAAAATCTCTAAAACTCGAACAGTTTCATTTATTCCTTCTGTTTTTTTTTGTATATTTTTAACTTAAAATGCGATTTGTGTGTGTAACAATGTCTATTTATAGATAGAACAAAAAAAACAAAGAAAACATAAAATCATCGGCATTAAAATGTCCAAAACCATATATGAAGAGAACTGTTAAGCAAAATTTCCCAAAATGGAAATATACGTTTAACAGTGATTTTCAAAGAAAAGGCCCAAAACATTTCAAATGTGTTGACTTATCTATATATTTACTTAAAGTAATACATTTTTTACACTCTCGAAAACTCGAACCGGGGCTGGAATTATTCTGTTCGAGTTTGCCAGATTCTACTGTATGTACCTACCTAATTCCATAGAATAGACAGGATCCATCTATTGGTGGTTCAATAAATCAATAAATTAAATAATTAAATAGTACTTTTATTCGGTCATAAGTTGACATAAGTTAAAAGTTTAAAAAAATTAACATCATTTAATTAAGTATTACATAGTACTTAGTACTTATTCTTCGCGTTTATGCCAACAACAAAAAACTACCAAATAAACGAAAATGAAACGGAATAAATGAAAAAATTATTAAATTTCACCAAACAACAAAATTATAAAATAAGTCCGGATTTGGGACGCGATAATTCGAAATTGGATACAATGACAAAAATAGATCGGAATTTAGTACATTTAAATCATAAATTATAAATTACGTTATGCTGTTACGTATACTCTCTTTCAAGTCCTACTTACTCAATACATAATTTACATAATATTTAATAGAAAAACCTTGAAAACCATCCATATAGTATGTGATCTTTTTAAAAAATAATTTTTCATCTTCATATTAGGTAGATAAAAGTATGCAGATTCTGATCGATATAGGATTACTGTATTAAATTGACATTTTGTGATGATTTATTTATTTATATGCATACATATAGAATTATATAAGATAGGTTACTTACATAAATGTGTGGGTTAGTAACTATACTGTCACTATTTCGATCACCATATTATGTCTAACGTAACATAGACAATTTTCTAGTTCCATTCATCATACAGACGCAACATTTATTACTTTATATACGTCAAAAAAGTAAAAAAATTTTAAAAATTCATTAACTCATACAAAACCGGATATACGTTTTCATATAAAAATACCAAAACGTTCATTTGCTCACAATCAGCATATACAAATATGTGAAATATCATAAACGAAAAAAAAAAAAAAAAACACAAAAATTATGTAGACAGTGGACTCTGCCTCTTTTCGGCGATTCTGACACACCTGTGTTAATAAAATTAACAAATATCGATTTCACCTAAATAATGTACTTGTACACATATCAGATGTACATATGGAAACACTCGAGTATGTGATTATATGCCATACGTCAAGCCAAAATATAATTTTACAATTGAAATCTAAAAATTAAATTAAAAAGTATTTAATGTTTTATAGTAATAAAGTAAATAGAGCATAAATAATAATATTATCCATAAACAAATGAGAAACATAATAATTTAGCAAGTCAAATTTTATGTACCAAGAAAATTACAGGTTTGGATATTTGGTATTTTTTTTTTGGAAAACGCTTAAGTACCTCGATGTACTTACTTAATTGATTGTATTGCATAAAAAATACATATACGTTTAGTTAAAAATGTTTATTCGTGTGTACAGGACATTATTGCAAGCAAACAAATAAACAATACAAAAAACTGCACGATACATTTTCGTATAGACACAATGGCACCACTAATTATTAAAAAAAAAAATACAGCTTGGTTTTTCAATGTATATTTATTGATTAAGTATTAACATGAAAATTAGTTAGGGGCCGGATACAATAATCGTTTTTAATGCTTAAATTGTTCGTATCGCGAACGAATTGAGCAATTTTTATATACATTTTTAATCAATTTTTAATAAAAACAAATAGAACAAATTGCTTAAACTTAAATACTGGAATTTATTTAAGCTACCAACGGAGCGAGTAAAATATTTTTGAATTTTTGAGGTAAATTAATCATTTTAAGCCTAACGCACACTGAGGCGGTCACGGTGGCGGTGGCGGTACAATACAACACAGTAAAATGTATTTGGAACCGCACACCGCGGTAGCGCGGTCAGTGTGGCGTTCTATTTTGTGAACGCTGCATGTTCTATTTTACCGCGTACCGCGCTTGAATTTATTATTGATTTCCATGTAAACAATGTCTAACAATGTCAGAAAAATTAAAGAATAATTTTACTAATAAAAAAGTATTTATTATTCATTTCCATGTAAACAATGTCTACTATACCGCCACCGCTTTTTGTGTGCGTATATTACCGCCACCGCCTCAGTGTGCGTCAGGGTTTAAAGTTTTTTTTTGTTGTCCAAAATCCAAATTTTATTACAGACCCACAAAAAATTGTTCCGGGGTCTATTTGATTTGAAAAAAGTTGTGTTTTATTTCATAAATGTATCTCCAATTATTCCATTCCAAATTACTTAATTAGTATGGACTTAATTACAATTGTAAATCTGGCTAAATTATTCATATATAAGTTGGTATATTACTTATATTGATCACGTGTTTTATATGAGGTGGCTTAGTGCAATGAACAATTAACGAGACAATTACTAAGTAAGTAATATTAATTATTAATTAATGCATAGCATTTATCAATTTATTTATAAACTGCTATTAAGTACGCTATTAGTACTTACTTATCTATTTACTTACTTGAAAATTAAATATTGTATATAAAGATAAAGTTGTTTAAATATTTTAACATTTTCAAACTTAGTATAAAATCTCTTCATAGGGTCTGAGCTCTAATAAAATAAGAAATGTCCTTTTTTTTCCTTTAGGGAATTAGGTGGTCTACTTTTTTTAAATTTTGACTTTGTTTTCAAAGATAAGTATAACCAATCTCTCGATTTGCACAGTAGATGCGTTGCACGACAAATCCGTGTAAATCGAAACCGTGTAAAACGAGACACAACATACAATGCAGTGTTCAATATAAAATAATAGAAATAAAAGAATTTTTTTTAAATTTACAAACCGTGGAAATTAAGTGCCGTGCAAATCGAGGGACGGGTGTAGATATTAAAAATTTGCATAAAAAAGTATAGTTATAGAGTTGTACGAGATTTAAATTAGGATTTTAGTCTTACTTGCTGTTAATGGGAGAAATATTGATATAGATCAAAAGACATCCCCCCTCCCGTTTATTATATCAAAAATTGCAATGATTGCAGCCCGCCATCGTGTGGGAGTAAACCAATTACATAACGCGGGATAATTCACAGGAGACGACGGCAGGTTGGCATAATAATAGTTATTGTTATTTTTCCTAAATAAACAGGGCGTTGTTTATTACGTACTACTTTTGTTTTCATTTGTGGACCCTGGAAATTTTCAATCAATGTGCCCATTGTTTCACTTTTCTTATTTTATCTCTATTTATACTAATGTATTTATTTTGTTGGATGGAATTGCCTGCAATTATATAAATATTTCAATATATGGATGTATGTATATGAAGAAATGTAGAAATGGATCGGGTATGGAGATTTTATTTTACAGCACGCAGTATGCATATATGGAGAGTGGAATTCACTGGTCAGGCATTGTATATGTCAACATTTGATCACCATTTATGATTTCTGGCGAATACTTAAATTTATAATATAAATGATCAAATTTCGGTGATTAGAAATTTATTTTTATAAATATTTGGAAATGGCGATCATTAATTATTATTTTTCGTGATGATTATTTAGTTTTTTTTTTGTGTTTGCTTCCGTTTTAATATTTGGCATTTTTTTTTAAAAAAAACGTTAAGAAATAATTACCTACTTACATAACTAAGTATTATATGTGGTCAAATTACTTTTAAATTACTTGTCTTATTATGTTAGATATACTTACTTAATCTTAATTTAAATTGAATAAAATACTAATAAGTAATTCAATTGATATTAAAACATTTTTGCAAGTTAAGTACTTGTTGTAAACGAAATTTCTTTTCCCTTCAGTACTATTTTTGTCCAAAAAACCCTCATGTATTATGTTAATTACCGTTAATTAGAAGGTACTTATTTTCTGCATATTAATCCATTAAGAATAATTAGAAAATCCATTAGATAAAATTAATTTAATAATTTTCTGACGCCCCTTTTCTATTATAATCAACAAACTTACGTTAAATGTTAATGTATAGAGATTAGTAAGTATTTGTTTTGGTTTTTAGTTGTTTTATTTCATTGAGTCATTTTTAAATGTTACGAAAATTTACCTTAATCATTTGCCATTGGCTCAATTTCAGGTATAATAAATTTTTGGAAAACTTAAGCCATTTAATTACTGCATTGGTTGACTCATCGATTTATTTTGTGTTAACTAATAACAATACGTAATTAAGTAAGTATTTATCGAACAAGTTTTTTGTATCTTCCAAAAATTTATGTGTCATGAATTGCATATTTTCGTTAATTGTAAAGATTTTTAAGATTTTGTTGAGAATTTTTTTTTTTTTTGGAAATTCGCAGTATTTGTAATTATAAATTTTAATTTAGGAATATTTCCAGATACCTGCTGACTGCTAAATAATAAATATTCGAAATAGGTTTCATTTCTCGATCATAGCAACTTTAAAGTTTAAAAATTTCTTACTGTTTTTTTTTTTTGTTAAAAATACAACTTCGAAGAACTTATACATAGATGATAGGTCTATCTCGTCGTTAAGTATTTATTTTAAATGTTTCAAAATTTAATTTAATTTTTGGATCGAAATTAGACCGTTCTATAGGCGTTCTATAGTAAATGTGTGGAGATACATTTGAAGTTTAATACAAATCACTTGAAATGTTCACTTAGCCACTTAGCAACTTCTTAGACTTATACTTAAATAGCATCTATTCTTTTTGATTATTGTTTTGTGATGATACTGTTGGAAAAACAGAAGACTCCCTAAATATATTTTATTTATATATACATATATATTTACATGCATTGTACATAATTACCTAATTAATTTATTACGTATTAACTACTCCAGCCGTAAATTCAAAACAATGAGTAAGTACAAATTTTATAACGTAATTAAAATAAAACAATAAATATTGCGAATTAAAAGTGATTACTGTAACTGAATCCTATACGAAAAATCTAAACAATAATAAATTTAGCAATGGTTTGTATGTTTATAATATGTACATGAAAGACATAAAAGATATCTACCTACATGCATATATATCTATTTACGTGCGCTGTTTACAATACGTTACAAATTGTAAATTATACAAATTCAGCAAAAACTATGCAGTTGTTTAGCATTTCTTATTTATGTATGTTTAACAGGTAAAACAATAGTTTTTTTTTTAAATTCAATTATCACGCTCAGAATTTTATATTAAGTCAAACTACTTATACTGTAGTTTTTTACCATTTTATTACAAAAAAACATTTATCAATAATTACTCAATGTGATGACAGAAATCATTTATCATTTGTTTATCATCTATGAAAATAAAATGGTCAAACCAAATCTATAAGGAAATACTTAACATTCATTTATTTATTTATTTCACTATTAGATAAGTACTGAACTGAATTTAATTAGAACGTGACTTTTATCTATACATAATAATCTAAGTATATTGATAAATGATTAAAAATCACCGGTTGCTGCATCACCGAATTATATCTTCTATGTAAAATATTTATGTCATAATTCGGAATGAATATACTCGTACTTAAATGTTTTTTCTAGACCTAGACCTAGACCAAGTACGTAACTATTATTACTTATTTCCCACAACCAAACAGTATTGTAGTCCGTAATGGTTCCCTGTTCTACTTTAATCCAACTTTATGCTAATATGATAATATAACTGTCAAAATACTTATATACTTACTTCTATAACTTCAAACCAGCTATCCAAGATTATTTGAAGGTATTTGTGAACTTTTTAATAAGAAAAGATTTTATTAAAAAATAATGATAGCTATCAAACAACGAAATCGTTTATTTGGCCTGTGTGACAGATACTCGCATATTTACATATTACTTACTATGTAAAGTTTGTTAAATTTTGGTTACTTAAAATTTAAAATAATTGCCTGCACTTTTTTTTTTAATTCACTATTTAAATAAATTTATATTCGATTGTTTAGTAAAAAAAAAAACAATGCGATTTTAAGAAATTTTTACTTGCATATAATTTCTGATTAAATTAAATGACTATACTCTATACTTATGGCTAGTAGTTATATATATATGTATGTATGTATGTATATACCGTTTTATATTCAATTTTACTGCGAAGTTTATTCAATTGTTTGTCATATTTAAATAAGTGAATTATAATAAATAAACATAGAAAACCAGTCAGGGTATTTACTTTAAGCTTTAAGTTTACAGAATAATAATAAGAATATTAAGTATATTATTCTTTAATTTTGTTGATATGGGAGTTATAGGACCTATTGCTACAAGAATAAATTCCTCTAAGTATAATATATGAATAACTCTTCAGTGATGACTAGAGATGAATGATTTTAGGTTCCAAAACAGAAGTGTTCTATAACGATTTTTGGTATATTTTTGGGTTTGGGTTGGTAGCCCAGTCGTTTTCAAAACTGCTACCTAAAAATTCGTAAAATCACTTTTTGATCAAATTTAATTAAAATTAAACCATTAAATCGATTGACATAAAAAAAATATCCAAAAATTGTAACATTGACAAAATGCTCGAAGTGTACCAGCTATTTACATGTCAACGGTAATAAAAGCTAAGTATACGTTTTTTTATGTCTCCTCTACAACCAAAACCAAAAGCCAAAAACAATCATAATTTGCTGAAAATCTAGCCACAGTTAACCAAAACACGAGTAGGCAAGCAATAAAAACACAATAGATTTTTTATAGTTTAGGTTTTTGGATTTAGGTATAGAGGAGGCATTACTCTTTTGTAAATTTTAAGTTTTTGGTTGATAGCCGTGTTTAATATTTCGGTGATAATATAGAAAAAAATAATAAAAAAAAAAATTTCAATAGTAAATAAAGAAATATAATTCTATATTATCCTATTCCTATTTCAGAATTTTTTAAATTAATTTTGAGTAAAATAAATTTTTTTCTTAAAATTTTTGGTTTGAATGTTGCATTAATATCAAGTTTACTATAATTTTGTCGGTAATTTCCCTCAAATATACATACATATACATAAAATAAAACTGTAATAAGTATGTATATTTATTAATTATATATTACTCATCAGTTATCTATATCTATGACAGTGTCAAAAATCCTAATAATTACCTACAATGTACATTTTACAATGTACATGATATGGTTTTATCGCACCGGTGCATAAATATCTATTTATTGCGATGATAGCGAACATGATTAAGAAATAATATAAATAAACTATAGCAACTCGTGGAGTTATGATAAAAAGTTGCTCGTGCTTATGTCATAATTAATCACTTTAAAAAAAAAATTACTAGACATATAAAAAAATATTAAATAATCATTTAACGTAAATTAGAGTGGGTACTCATCAGGTGGATTATTGTTAAATGCATCTAAAAATAGATTAATTGGTTTTTTAACGAAATTGTTTACATTAAACACAGTTAAACAGAGAAGATCATTTCTTCACTCTTATAATAATCCTCTAACATAACATACTCTAATGTACGTTGCCCATATAATAGAAAGAAAGAAAAAACAATTCAGGATCCAACACGTAAAAGACACAAAACATACCATGTTGGAATAGTAAATCATCTCACCCTTATGTGTGATTATAAAATCGTCTTATAGTTATACTTACCAGTCAATTGTTGCATTTTTTATGTTTTTTTTTTCTTCTGAGTCATATAGTTACTTTTATGTATATAGGTACACAGTACATTATATATTATATACTTTACTTATACTTTACTTATGTGACTTAATGTGCATATGTACAATTGTACATATATGTTGTAAGTACGGATACAATAATATTTTGTTTTACTCTTGCGTGTTTGTCATCGAAAAAGAAAATTGTTTTTCGTCAAATTTGTAAAGTATGAAGCATGCATTGGAAGTATATAATATGTAAAGGAACATTCTAAAGATTCAGTGTTTATTTATTTACCTTACCTTATTGTGAAATGTCCCATATTTATTTTATTAACTTAACTACATGCTCAACCTACATATGTAGGTATATTTGTAGTTTATGGAACAACAACAATAAATATTTTATCAATACTCGGCTGTTTTAATTAATTTTAAATTGAGTTTTTAATACACAAGTAAGTAAGTTGAGTTTTTAATACTTAAGAAAGTAAATCAAAATTTGCTACCTTCGCTTGCCATTGCTTTTATAATTAAATCTGAAAACATAGTCCTCTCTCTCACGGTCACATAAAGAAATTTTAGAAAATGCATTATTCAAATTCTTAATAGTAAAGTCTCAGTCCCATTGGAAAACTGTACTTAACTACTTAATAATTTGTAACGTAGCGTGGGTTTTTTTTTTGGCTGTACAAAGTACCTTTGAAATTCTTACTTTAATCCGCCTAACTTCATTAATTGTTTTAATATTATAACTAAGATAATTTTACTTCAAGTAAAATTTTATTTCCAATCTTTCTTGTCTTATAAATTA